>PVHX01004673.1:0-67110 GCA_004024805.1 Geosciurus inauris
TATTATTAAAATGGCCATACTACCCAAAGTGCTATACAGATTCAATGCAATCCCAATTAAAATCCCAAAGTCCTTTCTTACAGAAATAGAAAAGGCAATCATGAAATTCATTTGGAAAAATAAGAGACCCAGAATAGCCAAAGCTATCCTGAGCAAGAAGAGTGAAGCAGGAGGCATCACAATACCAGACCTTAAACTTCACTACAAAGCAACAGTAACAAATACGGCATGGTACTGGCACCAAAATAGACATGTAGTAATGCACATAAATACAGCTGTCTCGTACTAGACAAAGGTGTCAAAAACATTCATTGGAGAAAAGATAGCCTTTTCAACAAATGGTGCTGGGAAAACTGGAAATCCATATGCAGTAAAATGAAACTAAACCCCTATTTCTCACCATGCACAAAACTCAACTCAAGTAGGTCTAAGACCTAGGAATTAGACTAGAGACGCTGCGTCTAATTGAGGAGAAAATAGGTCCAAATCTTCATCACGTGGGATTAGTTCCCAAATTCCTTAACAAGATACCTATAGCACAAGAGATAAAAGCAAGAATCAATAAATGGGATGGACTTAAACTAAAAAGCTGCTTCTCAGCACAAGAAACTATCAATGAGGTGAACAGAGAGCCTACATTCTGGGAACAAATTTTTGCCACACACACATCAGATAGAGCACTGATCTCCAGGATATATAAAGAGCTCAAAAAACTTAACACCAAAAAAAACAAACAACCCAATCAATAAATGGGCTAAGGAGTTGAATAGAAACCTCTCAGAAGATGATGTACAATCAATAAACATATATATGAAGAAATGTTCAACGTCTCTAGCCATTAGAGAAATGCAAATCAAAACTACCCTCAGATTTCATCTCACCCCAGTCAGAATGGCAGCTCTCCGAAATACCAGCAACAATAAGTGCTGGCGAGGATGTGGAGAAAAAGGTACACTTAAACATTGCTGGTGGGATTGCAAACTGGTGCAACCAATCTGGAAAGCAGTATGGAGACTGCTTAAAAATCTTGGAATGGAACCACCATTTGACCCAGCTATCCCACTCCTTGGCCTATACCCTAAAGACTTAAAAACAGCACACTACAGTAAAGCAGCCACTTCAATGTTTATAGCAGCACAATTCACAATTGCAAAACTGTGGAAGCAACCCAGATGCCCTTCAATAGATAAATGGATAAAGAAACTGTGGCACATATACACAATGGAATATTATTCAGCAATAAAAGAGAATAAAATTATGGCATTTGCAGGCAATGGATGGAATTGGAAAGCATTATGCTAAGTGAAGTAAGCCAATCCCAAAAACCAAATGCTGAATATTCTCTCTGATTAGTGTGTTGCAGACAGAATGAATATAAAGACAGCTGCTTTGTTCTTAATGATCTTCTTCTAACACTTTATTTCTTCAAGCCCTTTTATATTCTGTTTAATGGTACAAAGACAAGAGGAATAATAACAATGTACATGCATAAAGCTCACTATTAAAAGTGCAAGGTCTTCCCATGGAGCTGGAGAAAACTGGCAAGAAGTGGGGCCCGCCGGCAAGGAGCCAAGGTCAGAAGAGGAGAAATCTGGCTGGTCATATCAATTGGCAAAAAACCGGGGCTAAGGGGAGTGATGTCTCCGGGCACATCAGTTGGCAAGGGGCTGGGCCAAGTCTTGGTGTTCCAAAACCAGAGAGAGCAGGGTGTTCCCGCCCACTCAGCCTTGCAGCTCTCCCTATAACCACACTTATGTGACCAGGTCTCCTACATTAGTGGATGCTGATACATAAGGGGGGTGGGAATGGGGAACATAGGAGAAATGGAGGAACTTTGGACATGGCACGGGGGAGGTGGGGGGAGGGAAAGGGGAATGGGTACAGTAAAGATGGTTGATTGAGATGGTCATCACTACCCTTGGTGCTTGTATGAAGACACAAATGGTGTGACTTTATCTGGTTTGCAACCAGAGAAATAGAAAAACTGAGCTCTATATATGTACTATGACTTGAAATGAAACTAAATAAACTAAAAAAAAAGAATCTGCAGGACTCTACAGCTGTCTTTCTGAAGAACAAGATGAGCATGCGTATTATTATACTGTAGATTTCATGGCAATGTTTTCACCATCCAGATATAGAAAACTTCTCATTCAACAGGAAAAGCTGAGAGGGACCCACAGCACTATAGCTCAGGGCCAATTTTATAGGTGATGAATAAGGCTGAGGCTTAAGTGTTGAACAAGGTCACAAAATGGGCAAGCAGCAAAAAGAGCAAAGACTTGTGTTTCCTGACTTCATGTACAGATGTGCAGTATTCTTCACTAGGACATATTCTCTCAGTGTAGAAGATTGTTCTCCATAAGTAGGGACTTCAAAAGCATGTTCTGAGCATTGCCTTATTCTTCAGATTGGTGATGGTGGACTCTTTGCCCTCCTCTAAATCTTCTATCTTCTGAAATTAAAGTGTAATAATATTTTTTTATCTGTTCATTCATATAATAGATATTTTCTAAGATGACAGGTGTGTCAGTTTTCCATCACTGCACAAAATATATCTGAGATAATCATATAATCAACTTAGAAAGAGGAAAGGTTTATTTTGACTCAGTTTTAGAGGTTTCAGTCCCTGGTTGCTTGGCTTTGCTTTGGACCTGTGGCAGCACAGTGGATTATGGCAGAAGTACATGGTATAGCAAGCCCATTAACTTCCCAGTAGCTAGGAAGCAAAGAGAGTGAGGAAAGGGCCCGAGTCCCCCAATATCCCCTTCAAGGGCAGGCCCCAAGACCTAATTTCCCTCCACTAGGTCCCACCTCCTAAGAGGTCCACCGATCTCAATACATGGGCCTTTGGAGGCACTTAAGATCCCAATTGTAGCAATAGTTATTGTTACTAAGATGTACTGGGTAAATGAAGACGAGACACAGCCCTCCATTCAAGAAGCCTAGCATTTGCTAATTCTGACCTAATGTCTGCTTAAAGGAGCTTTTTGGCAGAGAGAGTGTTCTTCACTGAGACAGGGGGAAAAATAAAGAACTCTATTATACACTTTTAAAAAAAATCTCATATACAGTTTCATTAAGAATTTTGTGGTGATGCATGGGATATGAATTGTCAAAATCTTATAGGATTTTTTTTTCATACACAGTATACAACTTTGGAGTCCTCCATCCTCTTGCCTCTCATATTTATTAGGAGTGGAGGTGAAAGAAATTGAGGATTTAGTGACTGTTTTGATACTTTTCTGAAAACAAATAGCTTGCTGCATGACCATTATTATCTTGAGATTGACTATTATCTTCCACATTATTATCCTGAGAAAATTTCTGCTCATAAATTTTGATTTATGATTTGGGAAACTTTCTCATTGTCAGTGCCTGAATCCTGACCAAGAGTCACTTTTCTTTGTGATGATCATAGAACCAAAATACAGAATTGCTCTGGAGATTGTTAAAATGTCAATACTGATTAACTGGAGTACTATCTTTGAGTAGCTTAAAAATGAATACATTGTCAAGGTCTATTTTTTGGGGAATTATATTTTTGGGGAATTATAGAAGTTACCAAAAAAGTGCCAACTAGAGCCACTGTGCCAACTGTCATATCTGAGCTGGAAAATGCCATTCACTTGGACCCATGTCATGATTGGTAAGGAAGCCAGGCCCTTTTGAAACCAATTGAGATTCTGTTTGCTTCTTAGCAACAGAAGTGCATATTTATTTTCCATTTTGTTACTGGATTACAGGTCATCAATCAGGAGTTGATCCCTCTGCTTAAGGGCTGTTAAAATGTCTTTATATGAACCAGGCTTACTAAATGATCCTTTTCAGATAAAATGATTTTATATTTGGTAGAATTGGCTTTGGACCGATAAATAAAATACCAACATATGGGTTAAGTCATTTTTTTTTTCAGGACTAAATATTTTATTCATTAAAGAGAAGTGGAAGTGGTTTCTTACTTTTTTTTTAACCTTAAGTGAAAATACAGTTCATTTTCAAACATCTAAATGTGTGAGATGACTAATAAAAAGCATATAGGAGATGATTTAAATATTTCCCAAATAAAATAACTTATTTATCAGAAAAAAATTTTATGGGGCAGGTAAATTCTACTAGTGCATATTTAAAAACTATTTTAATATGGTCTTTAAAGAGTATCATGGGGCTGGGGCTTATAGCTCAGTGGTAGAACGCTTGCCTTGCAGGTGTGAGTCACTGGGTTCGATCCTCAGCACCACATAAAAATAAATAAATAAAGATATTCTGTCCCATCTACAATTAAAAAAAATTTAAAAAAAAGAGTATCATGACTTCTTATTTTAGAAATAATCTGTAGATCTGAAGTTACATATATTAATTAGTACTTTCATTGAATCTCTGAAAGCAGAGCCTGAGTAATGGTTTATCATTCATGTCACAATTTCTCTTCTGGTGATGACAATTCATTTGGAATAAAATGCATTTTTGTTTTTGACTTCAGTAATTCAGCTCTTAAATCAGCAAGTTATATTAATGTGACTCAGTACATAAACATGCAGTGTTTGTGAAGGAAAATATATGTATCTATCAAAAAGTACCATCTCTTATTTAAAACTCTTTTCTAGGCCCTGAGATCTTATATATAGCATAGACATATTACATATTTGCTGTAAGACAGTTTATATTTTAAATATTCAGAAAAGATAATATTAAGAACAACACAAAAAGGGGACTTTTTCTTACAAGCAAATCCTTTGGAAGATATTACCACTGGGCTCTCTTATGGAGAAATTAGGTCATTTTTGGCCTATTTAAATGTATTAACAGAATAACCTAATCTATTTTTTTTCTTCAAAGAGCTAGAGTTTAGTTGAAGAGTCTACATATTGTAAAAATGAAGCATAATTTTGTCTGTAACACAGCTTTAGATACACCAAAAAATGATGAGGCCAGAGTTCTTACAAAATCTTAATCACTAACTTAAAAAAATGTTTTGTATGCTTTAGAATAAATAATTCTTGAACATTGCCATTTGCCCCACTAAAATAGTATAAATTATTCAACAGTTCAAAAATTAACTGATTACTTGATTAATAATGAAAAATGAACATGAATGTGTTTTCAGAGGCAAGGGAAACATTTGGGCTTAAACTTAAGGAGTTGGGTTAAATAAACATCCCTACTTCTGCTGTAGTATCAGTTCCACATCCATGATAAGTATTTGTGAATGTATTAACAGACTCAGATAATTGTAGATACCAGTATAGGTTAAAAGATATTCTGATTGATCTGTTTACCAACTAATGAGTGTAGGTTGGACAGAAGTACACAGGATGCTGGGGTGTGTCCAGCCCATTGGAATAAAATCTCCCAGGACCTCATTGCCTTTATCTTCCGGGCTTTAATAGCACATCAAAGAAACCAAAGACTTGGGAGACCCAGAATAGCCAGAACAATCCTTAGCAAGAAGAGTGAAGCAGGAGGCATCACAATACCAGACCTTAAATTATACTACAAAGCTATAGTAACAAAAACAGCATGGTATTGGCACCAAAATAGACATGTAGACCAATGGTACAGAATAGAAGATGGAGACATACCTACATAAATGCAGTTATCTCATACTAGACAAAGGTGCCCAAAACATACATTGGAGAAAAGGTAACCTCTTCAACAAATGGTGCTGAGAAAACTGGAAATCCATATGCAGCAAAATGAAACTAAACCCTTATTTCTCACCATGCACAAAACTCAACTCAAAATGGATCAAGGACCTGGGAATTAGACCAGAGAACATGTGCCCAATTGAGGGAAACGTAGGCCCAAATCTTCATCACGTTGGATTAGGCCCTGACTTTCTTAATAAGACTTCTAAAGCACAAGAAATAAAAGCAAGAATCAATACATAGGATGGATTCAAACTAAAAAGCTTTTCAGCAACGGGGCTGGGATCGTAGCTCAGTGGTAGAGCGCTTGCCTTGCATGTGTAAGGCCCTGGGTTCGATCCTCAGCACCACATACAAAGCAATAAAATAAAGACATTGTGTCCATCTACAACTAAAAAATATTTTTAAAAAAACAAAAAATTAAAAAAAAAAAAGCTTTTCAGCAAAAGAAACTATCAATGAGGTGAACAGAGAGCCTACATTCTGGGAGCAAAGTTTTGCCACACACACATCAGATAAAGCACTAATCTTCAGGATATATAAAGAACTCAAAAAACTTAACACCAAAACAAACAACCCAATCAATAAATGGGTGAAGGAGCTTAACAGACACTTCTCAGAAGAAGAAACACAATCAATCAACAAATATATGAAAACATGTTCAACATCTCTAGTCATTAGAGAAATGCATATCAAAACTAAGATTTCATCTCACGCTAATCAGAATGGCAATTGTCAAGAATACAAACAACAATAATTGTTGGCGAGGATGTGGGGGAAAAGGCACACTCATACATTGCTGATGGGACTGCAATTTTGGTGCAGCCAATCTAGAAAGCAGTATGGAGATTCCTTAGAAAACTTGGAAAGGAACCACCATTTGACCCAGCTATCCCGCCCCTTGGTCTATACCCTAAAGACTTAAAAACAGCATACTACAGTGATGCAGCCACTTCAATGTTTATAGCAGCTCAATTCACAATAGCTAAATTGTGGAACCAACCTAGATGCTATTTAATAGATGAATGGATAAAGAAACTATGATAATGGAATATTACTCAGCATTAAAAGAGAATAAGATTATGGCATTTGCAGGTAAATGGATGGAGCTGGAGAATATCATGCTAAGCAAAGTAATCCAATCTCAAAAATACAAATGCTGAATGCTCTCTCTGATAAGTGGATGCTGATCCGTGCTATGGGAAGAATGGAGAAACTTTGGTCAAAGCGGAAGGAGGATAGGGGAGTGGGCATGGGGTCAGAAAAGATGGTGGAATGCGATGGACAACAATGCCCTAGGTTCATGTATGACTGCACATATGGTGTAACTCTATATTGTGAAGAACCAGAGAAATGAAAAGTTGTGCTTCATTTGTGCACAATGAATCAAAATGCATTCTGCTGTCATGTATACCTAAGTAGAATAAATAAATTAAAAAAAAAAACTTGGGAGATTTTCTTTGAAATGTACTAGTCAATTTTGTAAGCAAAATGCCTGAGTTATGTATGGTGGGGGAAGGGGGACAGGAGGATGCAACATTATCATCCCTTTGTCAGGAATGGGGTGGCATATATTTTCTGATGCTAATTTTAAGTATTAAAGTATGTTCTCCCTGAAGTGGGGTCCAAGTATTACTCCCTCTCTTCTCTTTTCTTTTCTTTCTCTGTTCTTTCTTTTCTTGTCTTTTCTTTTCCTTCCTTCCTTCCTTCCTTCCTTCCTTCCTTCCTTCCTTCCTTCCTTCCTTCCTTCCTTCCTTCCTTCCTTCCTTTCTTTCTTTCTTTCTTTCTTTCTTTCTTTCTTTCTCTTTCTTCTCTCTCCCCCACCTCTTTCTTTCTTTCTCTTAAAAGCAACATCATATAATACAATACCTGACTTCTAGGCACTCAATAAATATTTGTTGAATTATGAAAAAAGAAGAGAAGAGGAGATTAGAAAGAAAGAGAGTGAAGAATACAAACAAATTCTTCAGAGGCTGGAACTCTATTCTTCAAGTCTTTGCTCTACTTGACCTGGGTCTCTTTATCTCTTTGATTCTCAGATCCCTCAGTGATAAATGGGGACAATCTACTTTGTAGGACAGTTGTCTGGTTAGAGAGATAACATTCAGAAAAATACTTTGTAAAGCACTGTACTTATGTATGTGGGGTGGTGGAACAAAGTGCAAATTAGACATAATATTCAGGTGCTAACAAAGTAATGGCAAGTTGGAAAATCTTGATGATGATTCCTTTCCTAATGTGTATGAAATAGAGATGTATGGACAATTATTACAAAAGTACCATTTAAAATACATGTTATGTTAGACCACATCAATTATGAATCTGGTTCTTTTAGGAAGAGGTGTACTTTGTGTACTGTTTCATCTACTTAGGCAAAGTTAGGTAGACAGACTTCTTATGCACATCGGAACCAGTTATTTGATTCCTACAATTTAAATTGTTTAGCATAATTTTGACCTGTGCCAACTTCAAGTAATTCCATTTTTCTCCTTTTTCCATAACTAACTTATTTAGATAACAGGTAAATGTTAGATAATCACATTTTTATCCTCAACAGGGTATCAAAGAATCCCAAAGTGAGCAAACAATAGACAATTTGAGCTGGTGGGGAGTTTGCAAATAATCTAAACTATCACAGGGAACTCGCACTATACATATGAGATAAGTAGTGGCAGAGGGTCAAGTTACTCAAGAGTTCACACAGTTACTTGACAGAACTTGGAGGAAAATCCAAATATATAAGACTCTTAATTTACCTTTTTATTAAACCAATAAGTACCCCAAAGTAGAAAAACCTTGAAATCTCACATGGGAAAGAAATTACATATTTGCTGGATATTGGAAGGAAAAGATAATACCACATTTATCCTTTTCTTATTTCAAAATGAATGATGAAGCCTATGGAATTTTTAAAAAAACTAGTTAATTGCTAGGTATGGTGGTGCACGTCTGTAATCCCAGTGGCTGGGGAGGCTGATGCAAGAGGATCACAAGTGCAAAGCCAGCCTCAACAGTGAGGCCCTAAGCAATTTTTGGAGAAACTGTCTCAAAAATAAAACATAAAAGGTCTGGGGACGTGGCTGAGTCGTTAAACGCCCGCCAGGTTCAATCCCTAATACCAACCAAACAACAAAAACACTAATTATAAAGAGATTATGTACTAACCTTGCTTTGAGTTTGTATCATGAATACAGTTTTACTCCTGCTATTTTCAATTGTTAGGTTAAGTCTAAATCTCAAGTTTCACCCCTCACACTTGAGAGGGTAAGTAATGTAATTGGTTATTTGGTTGATAATAATACAAAATATTCTCCCAGATTGCGTTTTATTCTGTACCTTTCAACTAAAAAATGCAACATTGATTCAACTTTGGGGGTTGAAGTCTCAGATATTCAAATACAACTCTGTCTCTAAATCACAGATAAACCAGATAGCACTCTACTAGAAATGGTTGGCAAGCAGTTTGGACACTGGAGACAGCAGGAAAAAAAGAGTTGGCATTTGCTGGAGAATCTGTATGCAAAGATTTTGCACCTCAGTCCTGACCAAACAATGCTTCAGTGTGGGTTTTGCTATAAATAAATTGGTATCAGGGCTCTCTCTTCTTTTCCTGAAAAGCTATTTTAGTCTGGAAAAAATTACAGAAGCTAGATAATTCTAAGGGAAAAAGAGAAAAGCAGAATAATTTCAAGTTAGTACTGTGTCTGAGACCTGATCTTTATAAGCATATTATAAAACATCAGAGCTAAAACAGAATGGAAAAAATGTGGCACTTACTTGTTAAACAAAAATAAATTCTAGAATATAAATTCTTTACATGCACATAATGATTTTCAAAAATAACTCCTTTTTTATAGAAATTGATGTTACAGTGAAACAAAATAATTTAGCAATAGTCAAAATTAAAAAGCAGATCCTGAATGACTTATAGGAAAAGGTAATTTATACAAAGTTTTAGTTATTGCCTGAGATCATGCTTCTTGATATTTTAAGATGCATGGTCTGAACTAAACTGCAGAACAAAAAACAATTTTACCTGGAATATACATTTAATGAGGGCAGAGGAGTTCCAATTTGTTGATCAAGAGTTTAAGACTAATTTTTCATGGTTATTAGGAAAAAAAATGAGGAAACCCAAGCAATTCAGTTTCTTTTACCAGTTATTACACCCTTCTCAGATGCATAGTTTTCAAATATTTTCTTCCATTCTGTAGATTGCCTCTTCATTCATGATTATTTAATTTGCTGTGCATAAGAATTTTAATTTGATACAATCCCATTTGTCTAGTTTGTACTTTCGTTGCCTGTGAATTTAAAGTCTTGTCTAAAAAAAATCTTTGTACAGTCCCATGTTTTGAAGTATTTTCCCAATGTCTTCTAGTAGTTTCATAGTTTCTCATACATTTAAGTCTTTGATCCATTTCAAGTCAATTTTTGTGTATAGTGAGAGATGGAGTTCTAGTTTCATTTTTCTGCATGTGGATATCTAGTTTTCCCATTATCATTTATTGAAAAAACTGTTCTTTCTCCAGTGTGTGTTATTGGATGTTTTGTTGAAAATCAGTTGGCTGTAAATGCATGGATTTATTTCTGGGTTCTCTACTTCATTCCATTGGTCTCTGTGCGTACTTATGCGAGTACCATGCTGTTTTGATTACATTATATTCTTATAGTATATTTTGAAGTCAGGTACAGTGATATCTGTACCTTTATTCATTTAAGATTGCTTTTATTTGGGATCTTTTGTTATTTCAAACAAATTTAAAAAATTTTTTTTTCTGCTTCTGTCAAGAAAGTCATTTCTTTTTTTTTGATAGGGATTGTGTTGAATTTGTAGACAGCTTTGGGCTGTTTAAAATTTTTAATAAAATTAGTTCTTCCAATTCATAAATGTGAGATTTTTTCCCAATTTATTTGTGTTCTCTTTAATTTCTTTCATAAATTTTTATAGTTCTCATTGTAGAGATCTTTCACTTCAGTATTAAATTAATTCCTCAGTATTTCAGTTTTTGGATAGCTATTATAAATGGAATTTCTTTCTTGATTTCCTTTCTGGATAGTTTGTATTGGTGTAGAAACCTTATTTATTTTTATATGTTGGCTTTGTATTCTGTAAGTTTGCTGAATTTATTATTAGTTGCAACAGTTTTTTGGTGTGGTTTTTAGGGTCTTCTATATTTGTAATCATGTTATATCCAAATAGGGAAATTAGACTTCTTCCTTTGCAATTTGGATGCCATTTATTTCTTTCCCTTGCCTAATAGCTCTGGATAGGACTTCTAGTACAGTATTGAATAAAGCCTTGAAAGTGGGCTTCTTATCTCATTCCAAATGTTAGAGAAAAAATTTTCAAGGTTTCTCTATTCAGTGTGATGTTAATTAATGTTATGTTAATGTAATGTTAATGTGTATTAATGTGATATAGTGTGTTTAGTGATTTGCATGTGTTGAACCATCCTTGACTTGCTGGGATAAATTCCTCTTGATCAAGTTAATGATCTTTTTAAATGTGCCATTCAATTTGGTTTGCTAGTATCTTATGGAGATTTTTTTGCATTCATAAGTGATATTGACCTGTAGTTTTATTTCTTTTCCTTTTCCTTCATCTTTTTCTTTTGGCAAGTTCTTGTCTGACTTTGGTATCAGGGCCTTGTAGAATGAGTTTGGAAGAACTACTTTCTCTTCAATTTTAAAAAATAGTTTAAGTAGAATTGCTATTACTTCTTCAAATGTTTGGTAGAATTCAGCAGGATACTGATCAGGTTTTGGGCTTTTCTTTGTTTTTTTGTTTTTGTTTTTGGTAGTGCTGGGGATCAAATTCAGGGCCTCACACATGCTCGGCAAATGCTTTACCACTGAGTCACATCCCCAGCTCTAGGGTTTTTCTTTGATGAGAGACTTTTTTTTTTGTCTTCCATGTCCTTAAAAATTATTGATATGTTCAGGTTTTCTATTACATGATTTGATCTTGGTAGGTTGTATGTTTCTAGCCATTTATCCATTTTTTTCTAGGTTTTTTCCAATTAGTTGGATTACAGTTGTTCATACTAGTTTCTCACAATCTTTTACATTCTTTGATATTATTTGTAATGTCTCTTTTTCCATTTCTGATTTTATTTATTTGAGTCTGTTTTGTTATTAGTCTAGCTAAGGTTTGTTGATTTTATCTTTCAAAAAAAATCTTGCTTCATTGATGTTTTGTATTTTTTAAAATCTCTATTTGATTTACTTATGCTTTGATCCTTATTATTTCTTTCCTTCTAATTTTGGATTAATTTGTTCTTGTTTTTCTAGTTCCCTCAGGTATAATGTTGATATTATTTATCTAAGATCTTTCTATATTTTTTGATGTAGGCATTATTGCTATAAATGTCCCTCTTAGTACTGCTTTTGCTGAATTGCACAGGTTTGTGCATGTTGTATTTCCAATTTTATTGTCACAAGGTTTTTTTTCAGTTTTTAATTTTTTTTTAGATATACATGACAGTAGAGTGTATTTTGATATATTATACATATATGGAGTATAACTTCCCTTCCTTGTGGCTGTACATGATGTGGAGTTACACTGTCATGTATTCATCTATGAACACAGGAAAGTTATGTCTGATTCATTCTACTGTCTTTCCTATTCCCATTCCCCTTCCCAACCCTTCATTGCCCTTTGTCTAATCCAATGAATTTCTATCTACTCCCCCTATTATGTGTTAGCATCCATATATCAGAGAAAACATTCAACCTTTGATTTCTTGGAATTGGCTTATTTCACTTAGCATAATGGTCTCCTGAAAATGCCATAGTTTCATTTTGCTTTATGGCTAAGTAATATTCCATTGTGTATATATACCACATATTAAAAATCTATTCATTTGTTGAAGGGCACCTAGGTTAATTTTATGGCTTAGCTATTGTGAATTGAGCTGCTAAAAATATTGATGTGGCTGTATCATTGTAGTATGCTGATTTTAAGCCCTTTGAGTATACAATGAAGAGTTGGATAATGGGGTCAAATGGTGGTTCCATTCTAAGTTTTCTAAAGAATCTCCATACTGCTTTCCAGAGTGGTTGAACCAATTTGCATTCCCACCAGTAATGTATGAGTGTAACTTTCCCCCCAACATTTATCTTGCCAACATTTATCATTACTTGTATTCTTGATAATTGTCATTCTGACTGGAGTGAGATGAAATCCCAGTGTAGTTTTAATCTGCATTTCTCTAATTGCTAGAGATGTTGAACATTTTTTTAATATATATGTTGATTGATTGGATTTCTTCTGTGAACTGTTGATTCAGTTCCTTAACCCATTTGTTGATTGGGTTATTTGGTTTTTGGTGTTAAGTTTTTTGTCACAAGGAATTTTAAAATTTTCTTTTCAATTTTTTCATTGATCTTTTTATTGTCTGGAGTATGTTATTTAATTTCCAAATATTTGTATAGTTTTTTAAGTTCCTTGTGTTATATAAATTTTGAGTTTTATTATCTTTTTGTCAGAAAAGATACTTGATATAATTTTGATTTTCAAAAGTTCATTAAGATTTGTTTTATGTCCTAACATATGCTCTATTCTGAAGAATGTTTCATTTGAGTGTGAGAAAAATGTGTTTCTCCTGTTATATGGGACATTCTGTAAATGTCTGTTAGTCTATTTGGTCTAGAATGCAGTCTACCTCCAATGTTTCTTTGTTGATTTTCAGTCTGGATAATGTGTTATCCAGAAGTGGATAAGTGGGATGTTAAAGTTTTCTACTATTATTGAATTGAAGTTAATCTCTTTTTAGTACTATTAATATTTGAATTATATATTTAGGTGCTCTGGTGCTGGTACATATTTACCATTGCCATATCCTATTGATATAGTCTTCCTATTATCATTTTATAATCTTTGTCACTTTTTTTTTTTTTTTACCATTTTTGGACTTAAAGTCTGTTTTATCTGATATAAGTATAGCAATTCAATAGCATAACAAATAAAATGAATGGAAAAATGGGCAAAAGACCTGAATACATGTCTCAGAAGAAGACACGAATGGCCTGCAGGTGTATGAAACAATGTTCAACTTTACTAATTCCTAGGGAAATGTACATCAAAATCACAATGAGATATTACCTCACCCCAATTTAAATGGTTATTATAAAAAAGAAAATATAAACCACAAAAAACTGTTGATGAAGCTGTGGAGAAAGGGGAACTCTTATACACTCTTGATGGAAATGTAAATTAATGCATTCATTATGGAAAACAGTAGAGATGTTCCTCAAAAAATTAAAAAATGAACTACCACATGGTCCAGCAATCCCACTACTGTGTACATATCCAAATGAAATATTATCTATATGTCAAAGAGATAACTATACTTCCATGCTTATTGCAGCACTATTCATAATAGCCAAGAGATAGAAATCAACCTTAATATCTATGAATGGATGAATGAACAAAGAAAAATGGTATATGTACATAATGAAATATGATTCAGTTATATAAAATGAAATCTTGTCATTTGTGACAACATGGATAAACCTGGGGAACATTTTGTTAAGTGAAATAAGCTAGGCACAGAAAGACATACTACATGACATCACTCATATGTGGAATCTAAAAACATTAATCTTGTAAAAGTAGAAAGTACAACAGTGGTTACCAGAGGCTGGAGGAAGTAGGGAGGAGGGAAAGATGGGGAGAGGTCAGCCAAAGGGTTCCAAGTTACAGTTAGATTGGATGAATAAATTATTTCTATTAATGCTCATTAAGGTATTGGTGTCCTGGCTCTGAACATATAGTAAGGTGAATATAGATGGTAATAATGTATTCTGTATTTCAATATAGCTAGAAAAGAGGATATTGAATGTTACCACCACAAAGAAATGATAAATATTTGAGGTGATAGATTGGTTAATCACTCTGATTGATAATTATAGTATATATGCATTTATTGAAATACCACATTGTATCCAATACACAAGTATATATTAATTATAAATAAAATAAAAAACTAGCATTTTTCAACTTATTTCATTTTCTTTCCTATTCCTATGGCCCCTCCCTTCCTCTCATTCCCTTTTGTCTAATCCACTGAACTTCCACTCTCCACCTCCCTTATTTTGTTTCAGCATCCACATATCAAAGAGAACATTTGACCTTTGGTGTTTTGGGATTGGCTTCTTTCACTTAACATGACAGTCTCCATTGGACATAACTTTTCTATGCTCATATATGAATACACCACAGTGAAACTCTACAACCATAAGACTGGGATCCTAATTAGAATAATTTATACTCCATGTATGCAATATGTCAAAATAAACTCTACTGTCACGTATGTCTAAAAAGAACAAATGAAAAATACCAAAAACTAGTATTTTTATGTAAGTTTTATCACACACATTGTCTTATTTTATATATTTTCTTGTAAGGACAATATAGGGCAGGCATTATTGTTACCATTATTTCATAAGGAAACCAAGTTTTGATTAAATAACACAACTTACAATTGCAGAATCAAGGTTCAAATACAAGATGTTGTACTCTAAATTCTAGCTTTTTCACTCCACTTTACTGATTCAATTCAGCCCTCTGATTATTCCTATGGTCTTTTACATAGTGTAGGGTCATCAAATATTAGAGACGTGCTTATAGAAACAAAACTTTCATCCAATACCAACCTCCCTTCCGCAACAGTGATACATACTTGGTAATTTCTGTCAAATGAATTTGACTTATCTCCACAATAGTCTACTCTAATAAATAGCTATGATTTTTAGGAAGTTCTTCCTTAAACAGAGAGAGTAGCACCTCTAATGCCTGCTAACTGCTTCAAGTTATACTCTGGACCCAGTTTGGGTGAGATTTACTTCCTCTTCCATATTAATATCCTTTAAATAATTTAAGGCAATATTGTATCCCTTATTCCTTTGAGTGTTTTCTGGGTTACATTTTCTCAACTCTCCAACTCCTTTTTAAAATGTCATATAATATGTCACCTTCTTCATCTTACTATTCTTTCTATGTTGCTCAAGTTTGTAAGTTTCCCAGTACAAACTAATATGTAAAATTCAGCAAACTCCTCAGGTGGCATCCTGACCAGTAAAAGAATATGATGGATATATTTTCCCCTGAAATTCAACTTTTATTAATGTAGCCCATGTTTATACTTTGGCATGTATTGACCTTGGGGTTCAATGAAAAGTTAGATCATTTTTTCATATAAAATATTACCAAATCATTTCCATTTATCCCTTGGACTCCTATTATTCTAGTTGCTTAAGAGAATTTTGAATTTTGATTTTGTACCCCCTCACCCGACACACTAAGGAATAGTTCCATATTTGAGGAGCCAGCTTTAGTGCCTTTACCCTAGACGTCAAGAACTCACTAAATGGGGAAGACAAGGGGAGGATCCTCTGATACCAGGAGATGACTGAAGCATCTAAGAACACTGAGCCCTTCTCCACTCTCTGGTGCTTTTGTTCTTTAGATTTCCTTATGGCGATACCAAAGAGGACAGGAATCACTTAATGCTCCTTTCTCTCAGCTTTCATCGCCTTTAGCAATTGTCCTAAGTACCTGTTTAAAATGTCAGTCTCTCTACTAGACTGTAAGTACTTGGCAGAGGATCAACATAGAGTAGGCATTAAATAAATAGTTATGATTTGGTCAATAAATCATGATGCAATAGTGAACAATTTCATCTTCTCTTCTGTAATCCACTTGGATATTTTTCAATGAAAAATGTTCAAAATTGAAACTATCATCTTCCTTTTGATTCCTTTTCTCCTCTTGGTCACGTTGTTTCATGGCCCCATATTCTCTCTGATGGTCAGGCTCTAACCCTTACTATGATTTTGTTCTCCTTTCTTTCTCACATCCAACCAGCAGCTGCATTCCTTGATTTCACTTCTCTACATCTTCATGCTAAAGGCTTATTCTTTATTCTCAATGCCTATCTTTCTTAATTATTATTTCCTGTTTCCTTGATCATAACAAAACTATTATCTGCATCTGTTCTATTTTGCTTTACTCCCCACTTCCTTAGTCTGACACTCCTCATAGCCCTCATGGCCAGAATATAAGCATCTCTTCTTTGTACTTCTCTATTATTTCTTCCATTTTTGTTTGCTCTGGTCATTACCTGCACTCTGAGACTTTCTCAGTCCTCTATTTACCTTCTGCCTCTTTTACCTTTGTTGAATGGTTTTTCACATTCTTGGAGTACTCACCCAGGATGTGATACTTGGTTTTAACTGTAAATTTGTACAAGTGAAAATGTATTTATTTATTAATTCAATTTACATTTATTATGGTTTGAGGCAGTATGGTATAGGGCTTGAGAACATGGCCTTCAGAGTCAGGCATGAGTTCTAACACTGGCTCACCACCATTTAGCTCTGCTGTAATGGAGAAATTGATTAAACCTTCCAAAGTCTCAGTTTACTCACTTGAGAGTGAGAATGGTTGTATCTACCTCATAGGGCATGAGAGTTTTAGGTGATACACATGTTCTGATACTTGGAATATGTTTGCAGGCCAATAAGTGAAAAAAAATTTATTTCTATCAGTGAGCTCTTACTATATGGCAGACAATCTGCAAGGAACTGAGGAGATTCATAAGAAAGAGTATTTGTCCCTAAAGAATTCAAGACCATACAGTTTCTTAAAATGTAATGTGATTTTTAGAGTCCATAAAAGTGATGCTGGTTTTTAAACTGTGGGCATGTAAAGATATTCAAGTTACAGTTTTTAGTGAAAAAAAGCAATTCGCAAACAGTATCATTGTGTGAATCCACTTTAAATATCTTGTATATTATTATATGCATCTAAAAAATCTGGAGACAGTTCTGTTCAGCTCTGAGTAGTGTTTTTTTCAGAAGGGGCTAGAGATAGGAGTGGTAATGTTACTCTTAATGTGTGTGTATGCGCTTATATATACACATGTGTTTCTTAAAGATTGAGTATGTATGAAACTCATAAACAGAAATAATTATAATTGTTTGTTATGATAAAATATTGTAATATAAACATATACCAGGAAATATAAACATATACTATAGGGTCACAAGACAGGAAAACCCTGTGAATAGAAGAAAAGACAGGTTGCTCTAGTCACCAAATCCTACTTTATTTATAATCCTGCTTTTTTTCATTCCTAGATCTCTGCTCTGATTCTTTGTTCCCATAATCCTCCTTGGAAAGCTTGCTTAAGACTCCTTCTTCTTTTACATCAGAGATATGCATAGCTTCCCACTAAGGTATTGGTGTTGTGGCTCTGAATTCCAACCTAGCTCCTGCTTCCAAATATTTCCAAATATAATCTTCCATTGGGACATCTAACTGTTGGGCCTGTTCCATGTCTGGCTTTAGCCATTTGCTGGGGCCTCTATCATTTCTCATATGCTGAAAATTTGTACTCTGCCTCAGGTTCCAGGGGCTGCCTTTTCTTTTGCTTGCTCTGTGGGTTTCTTGCTTCCAGTGGTTTTTTTTTTTTAATGTTTTACTGATGACAGAATTTTTATTTGCAAAATAAAAGGTATTAACAAACAATAAAATAAATCTGTTTCTGTGTCCCATATGATAAAAGAGAGAAGGAACAATTGCAACAAAAGCATTCCAACAATCTTCTCTCTGAACCTGACAGCAGGACTATACAACCTGTTTTCCAGAAATATTCCATCATCAAACCTATCATTTACCCAATTTTCCACTGACCTTCATGTCAGAAGGTTTTTTCCAACAATATCAATAATTAATTTAAATATAAATGAACCAGATATTGTAATCATAAAGTTCAACATGTATAAAAAGCAATCAATAAGTATATACTCTCTGTCTCTGTCACACTTTAACTATCAATATACCAATAGGTAAAAAGTGAAAGACAGGGAAAGTAAGCATGAGAAATATAAAGTAGAGCTATTAATATGAAATAAATTTCAATAAAAAGTATTTTCAGAGATAAAGGGAATATATGATAACCATAATAGGGTAATTTCTTCAAGAAAATATAACAATCCTAAATGTGTGTGTACCTAATAACAAAATTTCAAAATACATGAAGTAAAAATTCATAAAACTTTGAAAGACAAATCCGAAATTATATTTGGAGATTTTAAACCCCATCACTTTGCTATAAGGTGTAATGATACTGAAGACTTAATATTATCAGCTACCTAGACTTGTTATTTATAGGAAACTATACACAAAAATGATGAATAGAAAATTAATAAGGATAGATTATATTCTGTCATAAAATAAGCTTTGAGAAATTTAAAAAATATAAAATCATGTAGACTGCATGATTTATTACATTAGAAATCAATCACCTTAAGATATATAGAATCTTAAGTTATATAGAACCCCACCCCCATATCTCAAAATTAAACAGCACACTTATAACTATCCCACAGGTCAAAGAAGAAAGCACAAGAAAAGTAAATAAAAAGTGCTTTGAACGAAGTAATAATAAAAGCTCAAAATATTTGAATCTCTGGGATGAACTCTTATAACTTAAAATATTTGCATCAAAAAGAAGCTAGATTAACAAATGAATTATTTTCAAATTAGATGTAGGAAAGAAAAAATAGGAACAGAAATATATGAAATGGAAAAGAAATAATACAGCTAAAATTTGATAACAAATATTTCTAATCAAGAAAAAAGCAAGAACACAAAAATTAATATAAATGGAAAGGGAACTATCAAAACAACCCTACACATGCTAAAAATACATGAAGGTAATATTACAGTTGTATGCCAACATAAGTGATAGCTTACATAACGTGGTCTATTTTAGAGAAGGATCATGCACTGCTGAGAACAAAGTGTATTCAGTCATTGATGGATGAATTTTACGTATGTCTGTTAAGTCTAAATTATTGGTTGTATTTTTTAGTTCTATAGCTTTTTAATTTAGTTTTTGTTTGGAGAATTTACCCAGTGGTGAGAGAGGCAGGTTAAAGTCACATGGTATTATTGTGTTGTGGTCTACTTGATTATTAAACTTGAAAAAGGTTTGTTTGGTGTAAGTAGATGCTCCATTGTCTGAGGCTTAAGTATTTACAATTGTTATGTCTTGTTGATGTACAATTCCCTTAAGCAGTGTGAAATGTCCTTCTTTGTCCCTTCTGATGAACTCTGACTTGAAGTCCACTTTATCTGATGTGAGGATAGAAACCTCTGCTTATTTATGAGATCATATGCATATTTTTTTCTATCCTTTTACCTTCAGTCTGTGATTGTTTTGCCTATGAGGTGAGTTTCTTGGAGACAGCATATTGTTGAGTCTTGTTTTTAAATCCAATCTGCCAGTCAATGTTTTTTTATTAATGAATTTAGGCCATTTATATTCAATTTTATTATTGAGAAATAATTTTGTTTTATCTAATTTTGATTCATTTCTGGTTTTCACTTTGAATTAGTTTCTCCTTTGATTGACTATTCTTCTAGTGTAGCTCCTCATTTTGCTGTTTTTCACTTTTGTTTTTCATCTTTTATTCATGAAATATTTTGTTGAGAATGTTTTTACAGTGCAGGCTTTCTAGCTGTGGGTTCTTTTACCTTCTGTTTATCATGAAAGGTTTTTATTTCATTGTCAATTATGAAGCTTAATTTTGCTGGGTACAGTATGCTTGGCTGGCATCCATTTTCTTTCAGAGCTTGGTATATATTATTTCAAGACCTCCTAACTTTGAGGATCTGAGTTGGAAATCAGCTGATATCTGAATTGGTTTCCCTCAAAATGTGACCTATTGTTTTTCTCTGGCAGCCTTTAAAATTTTATTCCTATTCTGTATGTTAGATATTTTCATAATAGTGTGATGTGGTGTGGCTCTGTTGTAATTTTGAATATTTGGGGTCCTATAAGCCTCCTGTATTTTCTTTTCCATTTCATTCTTTTTTTTCCCTCCAGGGCTGAGGACTGAACTCAGGGCCTTGTGTATGCTAGGCAAGTGCTCTGCCACTGAGCTAAATCCCCAAGCCCTTCCATTTCATTCTTTAGGTTTGAAAAATTTACTGAAATTATTTCATTGAAAAGATCCCTCTCATTTGTATCTTCAAGCCTTCATCTATCCTGACAAATCTTAAATTTTGTCTTTCTAACCCATATTTCTTGGCAGTTCTGTTCACAATATCTTAACATCTTTTCCTTGTGGTCAACTTTTTTCAACATTAAATATTTTGTCTTCATTGCCCAAAACTCTGTCTTCCAAATGGTCTAGTCTGTTGGTGATGCTTTTCATTGAATTTATATTTTCGTTTGTTGATTCCTTCATTTTGAGGATCTCTGCTTGACTTTTTTCAGAATCTCTATCTCTTTATTGAAGTGATTTTTTATTTCCTGTTTTTTCTTTCGGATTTCACTCCTTACATTGTCCTTTTCCTCACAGATCAGTTTGACTATATACATTCTAGACAGATCTCTGACATTTCTTCTACTGTGGAGTTATTTGATTCTGTTATTGACATATCTTGGTTTGTTTGGGGCAGTTTGTTCCCTTACCTTTTCATGTTGTTCGTGTGTCTACCCATCTATCAGTATGGATCTGATGTAGTAGAGTTTCTACCCTGTGGACTTGTAATGTCCCTGAAGGTTTCTGGTACCTCACTATTTGGGGGTAGACAAATAATAACAACCAATACAAATAATATTCAGCATTAAACCATATAGTTCCTGCTATGAAATCTACAATGGTAATTGTCACAATAAACAGAAATGATATGATCAGTTATTGCCCATAGTAAGTTTGCAAAAGGATTTACAATTTCAGTGGTGGACTGGAAGAGAAAAGAAGTGATGTAGTAAGTGATGATTTTGAGGGAGGAGGAGAGAAGATAGAATTAAAAAAATAAAGGAATATTGAAAGAGAGAACAATAGAGATTGGCTGTTAGTAGAAGAAAAAAGAAATAGAATCAAGGGGAACAGGTAAGTGAGAGAAAAAAATATATAAAGTAAAAATTTAAAAAACAAAACTAAAAGAATAAAATGGAACTGAAATATACTAATCAAACATCCTAGTCTTCAAGATACTGATTCATGAAAAATAACTGACTTCAAAAATGCTAGAAATGAGAAGAAAACAAATATGAATATATATAAATGTCCATGAACCATTATGACTATAAAGAAAAGAGAAAAAATATCTCAATGAAAAGTTAAAGAATAGTGTCTGTTGGAGTTCAAAAGATTGTCAGCTTCCCTTCTTAGCAGTGTTAAGTGGGGTCCCTGGGGTGAGAGACGGAGTTCTGCCAACAGGATTACCAGTTGGTCTGGAAACTTTAAATCAGTGTAACTCCAGGGCTCAGCAATTGCCAGTCCACTCTGGAAGACTGCACCCCAGGGGTCTCCCCTGGGTTCCACTTGTATACTTGAGGAGCCAATTCTTAGTCCACCATGTCACTTGTGTACCCCACATTTCCTGGTCTAGGTTCAGTCTCCAAAGACAATGTCTTCTATACCTGCCCTTTTTAATTCCCAAGCAGGCATGTCTCTCCCAGGTGTGTCTCTCCCAGCTTGTCCTGCAAGCAGCTGGGTTGGAGGGGCGAAGGAGAGCTGGGTGGGTTTCCACAATCAGTAGTCCCATGTAAACCTTTCTCCACATTTGATTTTCTTGTAATCTCTTAGGCACACTCTATGTCACACAGTGCGGGTTTGCCAGGCCTGTATTTTGGGCCAAACTCAGGTTTGCCAGGAATTGGCTCCCTTAGCTGCTGCCCCACACACTGTGGCTGCAAAATGGTTCCTTCCTCTGTTCTCTGCATACAGTCTGTAGATATGGTAGCTTCTTTTGGTTTCAAAGGTCTCAATCTATAGACAGCAGGCTCCATCCCTTAGGGCTCAAGGTGAGGCTGAATATCATGGCAGAAGAGTGTGGTGGAGGAAAGCAGCTCACATGATAAGTAGGAAAAAGAGAGAGCACTCCTACTCCTAGTGGTTTTGAGTATTGGTCCTAGTAGCTATTGCCATCCCAATGGATTAATTAACATTTCAGTAAGATAATATTTTTAAAACAGCATGGGTTTAGAAACAGACTTGAGTTTCAATGGCAGGGTGCTTTGTAAATTACAGTGTATAAAACTGTCCCCAACCTCATTTTGTCATCTGTCATTGATTCTTTCAACAAGTATTAAGTGCTTTGCTAGGCTCTGTGGACTTAATTTCAAAATAGCAACAACATTTCTCTCTAGTATGGTGTGAATGTGTCCCTCCAAGATCATGTGTTGGAAATTTATAACCCAATGCAACAGTGTTGGGAGGTGGAGTCTAGCAAGAAGTGATCTGGTCATGAAGGGTCTGCCCTTGTGAATGGGTAATGCTGCTATCATGGGAGTGGGTTGCTTATTCAGAGTGTGGGTTGTTATAAACCATAGTTCAGACTCTCCTTCACTTGAAGTCTTACCTTCTCTTGACCGTCCACCTTTTGCAATGGGATGAAGTAGCACAAAAGTCCTCACTACATGCCAGTGCCATGCTATTGGACTTCCCAGACTCCAAAATTGTGACCCAAAGAAACTTTCCTTCTTTAAAAGTTACCCAATCTCAGATACTCTGTTATAGTGGTGCAAAACAGACTACAACACTCTCCAGGGAGCTCAGTTTATAGTGAAGGGTTGAGGAAGTGACATTGAAAATATAGAGTGCTGTAATAGAAATGCATGATATCCTGAGCAGATAGAAGAGGTTCCTGAACCCAGACTTGGGGTGCTCAGGAGAAAGTGAACAACCAGCTGAGGGCTAAGGGAAGAGGGGATTAGCTATCATAGGGGTTGACAGAGCCAGTGGGGATGTGATGGTGTAAGGAGAGGGAATAGTGCATAAAAAGGTTTGGAGATAAGAGGAAACATGACACTTTTTCTGGTACTGATGACCCATGGAGCCCCTGTACCAAAGAGGTAGGAGAGAGAAGCCAGATTGCCCAAGGCCTGGCCAGGGTTAGAAAGGTTAAGAATTTATCTTAAAACAAAGCAAAACAAAATGTGAGACATTTGAAATGATTTAAGTAGAAAAGTGAGAGTGTCAGGTTTGGATCTTAGAAATATTTTTCTGGGTGCAATATAGAGAATGCATTAGAAGGAGCAAGACTGAAGGCAAGAGATCCATTTTTAGCTGGCTGCAGTGCTGTAGGCAAAAGATGACAGTGGCCTGTCTAAGAATCACAGCTACCAGTCACTTTTCTAGGTACTGAGCATTCATCAGTGAAAAAAGGAGTCAAAACCCCTCATTTGTAGTGTAGGAAGAGGACCATAAGCACAACTAGTAAATTATATAGTATATTAGAAGGGGACCCATTTGATGGAATAAAATAAAGGGTGGGAATTACATTTTTTTAAAATAGGATTATGAAGGCTGGCCTCATTGAGAAAGTGACTTTTGATAAGAAAGTGGAAAGTTGTGCTTGAATGAATTCTCAGCCAACTAGGATAATGTGGTCCAGGCAAGGAAATAGTCAGTGAAAAATCTCCAAGCCAGGAGAGAGAGTCTAGAATGTTCACAACAAAAAGCACAA
Organism: Geosciurus inauris; assembly: GCA_004024805.1. Lineage (NCBI taxonomy): Eukaryota > Metazoa > Chordata > Mammalia > Rodentia > Sciuridae > Geosciurus > Geosciurus inauris. Next base: position 24,145 of record PVHX01004673.1, read on the forward strand.
AGGTTAGAGATGATGATAAATTTGTAGAAAAAAGATCAAGCACGCTGGAATCACACTCCCTGGGTTCAAAGACTCTTTGTACCTGTTGCTAACTTTGAATCTTATTTGGTGAAGACACTTCACCCCCTTGAAGTTTAGCTTCTCTTATACAATTAAGAATAAATAATTTTTTTGAAGCACTGGGCCCAGAAACAATGGGCCCAGTAATTATCATCATTTTTACATGTAATTATCATCATGTACAAGCAAATAGATTATTTTTATGTGGCACCGAGGAGCAGAATGCAAAACCACTATGGTAGAGCCAACAATCAGCAGCCTGAGGGTACTGGAGAGGTGGAATGGGGAGTTATCAAGTTGATGATGTAGTATTACATTTTACATTATTTATTGAGGGCCTACTATGTAAAGTTCTGTGACATTTATTTTGTAGTTACAGTTTCTCATTTAATCCAGACTCAAAGAGGCCAATGTAATTTCTTCCTGTAGCTTTTCCTCCCCACCTTGAGAGGCTTCTTTGCAGTATGTTGGTTTTCATCAGTCCTTTTACAGATGAATCACACCATCACTGCTTTCTTTACTTGCACGGTTGTCTTTGGAGATATTTAGTTATTTAAAGTGAAAAAGCTACACTTGTATATGTCCTTTATTTTATAAATGCCTTAGAAGGAAATAGAACATTCACTTTCCATGTTATATCTCTGTAGTTCTTGGCACAGAGACTTCTTAAATCATTGTTGACCAACTGATACTAAATGGAGATCAAAAGAAAAAGGGATGGAGAATTCCTTTTCTTCTCACTTATGTGCACTTATGTTTAAGCTAATGTGATTCCTTTAGGACCTAGATACCAGAATAACAGGCCACATGGACCTAAATGGTTCATCTCTGGTTTTGCAAAATGTCAGACATCCTTTCACCACAATTAAGATCCTGCTACTATGAAAACATAAATTTATATCCTACTTTGTGTGGGTGAACAGAAATTTTATTTGCTTCATTTTTTATGAGTTTAGTTAATGATCTTGGTCCTTTGCAGTCTGCTTATGGCTCCAGTCTCTCAGCTTGATGCTTTTAGACACTTAAAAATTAAATCATGAACTTACTGAATAGCTGCATCACAAATATTTAAACCTGTTTATAGACATTCTATTTCCCAATTTTCTATGAGATTTTTTCATTGTCAATCATGATCACAGAGATAAGTAACATATCACCAAAAATTTATTTGGCTTAGATTTAACACTTCCTGGAGCAGAGGGTGGAATAAAATTTTAATGGGGTGAAAATTCTTTCTCAGAGTTCAGAGAACAAGTAAAAAAACATATGGCCAAGGGTGATAAAGGCAGAAACTGATGGAAGGGACAGTGTGTCTTCTCTCTTTTTTCCCTTCTGTGCCACCACCTACACTGACTGCTCAATCCCCCTTCATTCCACAGACTTCCTTTGGGCTGTTTTCTTTAGTTGGTTTAAGAATGAGGTAGAGATGCTTCATTACCAATGGCCCCCAGAAATTGCTGGCTTCAGGTTTGCTCTTCATTCATTTATTTATTTTCCAAGCAAGTTGCAGTTCTTTTTGTAGGAGAAGAAAGGGCACAACCCTGAAAGAGGACTTTTTCTTCTTTGCTCTCTGGACCTCACATTGTTTGCATCCTTTTCTACGCCCAAAGGAAATTTTTCTCTTCTAAACATGATAAGCATGAGTCCTGAAACTCTCCATCCAACAGATTGCCAATAGATTGCATTCTACTGTAATTGAAAAAGGCCCTTGTGTTGTTCTACTTAATTGTTCCAAACTACAGAAGAATGAATATAAACTTCCTATGACATTTCTGTCAGTAGGTCCTAGGCTGTTCTTGTGCTGATGAGCCAGAAAATTGCTCTGGAGTTCTTCTTTCCAAGCTGTTTTCAGTTAACTTACAGGGAAAAATGTTTGTAGCAATCAACTTCTGCATATGGGTCTCACGGCATGAAGTTGCAGAGATGCTTTTCATTCACTCCATGTACATTGGGCATGATGGTTCTGGAAAAATCCATAGACAGCTATAATATACAGATTAGTCAAAGTAAATAAAACATGCTTTTCATCAGCAATAAAGAGTAGAACAATTTGCTTACTCTCTGACCATTGGATGCATCATTCTTGTTAATACATCTCTAAATGCAACCATTACTAGACTCTGTCATGAGAAAAAGATCAAGTATATCAGCACACTCCAAGTAACTTTTCATATGCTATGTAAAATGTATAGACAACAAAATTCTTTCTGTTAAAATAAACCTGAAGATAAGTGTCACTGTGATTACATGGCATCTTGTCATGCAAACTCACCCCTATTTTTATTGTTCATATGGATGACTGCTTTATCAGAGACCAGTTTTCTTTTTTAAGTCCAATTGAAGATCTCCTTCACTACCATTCTTTATTTCAAAGGATTTTAGGACAGGGTAAAGCAGAAGCAGTTCAGCTAAAACATTCTTTCCCATTATTTGGAAGTGATTGTAGTTTTTTTTCACTTGTGATTTGATATCCAGCTTTGCTCATTCATTCATTGCCAGTCAATGAATATGTATGTATTAGTCTTCTCAAGCTTCTGTTACACAGTAACATTGAGGGGGTTGCTTAAAAAATAAACATTTATTTTTCATAGTTCTGGAGGCCAGAAAGCTCAAAATCAAGGTGCTGGCCCATTTGGTTCCTGGAGAGGGATTGCTTCCTGGCTTGCAGGTGGCTGCCTTCTTGCTGTGTCCTTATATGGTTGGTGGGGAGGGGAAGGAAAGAAAGAGAGGGAAGGAGAGAAAATAGAGATAGACTTGGTCTTTTCTAAGGGCACGAGTTTCATCATGAAAACCCCACTTTCATGACTTCATCTAAACTCATTCACTTCCCAAAGCCATACCTCTTCATGCCGACATATTGGGGGTTAGGATTTCAACATATGACTAACATTTGGGCCATAGCAATCTGGTTACTGAGCACTTATTAGAGGCTCAGCATTGTGCTAGGACTGAATGCTCAGTGATGAGCAAGAAATAGTGAAGGTTTAGGACAGGCCAAAGTGCAAGGGTTAGGAAAACATAAGGAATGGGGTAGTATCTAAACTACTTCTTGAAGTGCCTGTTATTTCTATCCTATTTTAGTTGTAAAAAAAAAAATGTACAAATGTGTTCCCTCATTTGTGTCTTTGGACTTTTAGATTTATTTCCTAATCCCATCAGAGCAGGTGGCTTCCTCTGCAAGGTATCACATGATAATCCATATTGGTGCCCTGAACTTTCTTAAACTTTGCTTTTAAGACTTACAAGGGACAGACATATGACATCCTTCCCCTGTGAAAATATAATGTAGCATTTCCTCAAACAATGGGACTGTATTTTACTTTAGAGTTTCCAATAATGTTTGCATCATGTCAATATTTTTTCTAGAACTGCCTAACTGTTCTTGGATTTCACGCAAAATCAAACTCTATACTTTCATCTACATGGAGCAACAGGCTGTACCTCTTTCCTCACAAAATCCTGTGAGAATGATCTCACAAAACAGGTGGAAGAACGAGAGTGCTTGGGGATTTCTTCCACTACCATTCCTGTGAGACATCCTTCCACTTAGGAAGGCAACTCCAAGAGGGACTCGGGATAGGCCTTGAAGGAAATCAGCATCTCTCCACAGCCTTAGGGAGGTTCCCGAGGGATGATCCTACCCAGCATTACTCTGGGGGCTGGTGTGAGAAGAATATGCAACCCCTCACCCAACCACAGTCTGGTCATCTTACTCCTGATGAGTAAAATAGAAATAGGAAATATTTTTGAACCTGAAGAATTACAATTTTGTTATAGAGATTATGATGTTTTATTGTTGGTGTAACATGAAAGAGGTTATATTTGTCATGTTAAGAGACCTGTCATGTTAAGAGACCAGCCATAGTGAACAGTGCTGTGATAAACATTAACAAGTTTGCAAAAATAAAACCATAACTGCTGATTCCTTCTCCTTATTTCAGACCCACAGCATTCATTGAACTCTGAATATAGTCTGTCTTCTCAATGTTAACCTTGCTTGTGAATATGCTGGGTTACCCTTGATTGTGAATATGCTGGGTTACCCTTGTTTTGGTGCAGAGCAAGAAAACTACACTATTGGTGTCCTGGCTATTAGCAAAGCAAATAATGTCAAAGTTGATTCAGTGAGCAAAGTTGTAGCTTAGTGAAGTAGCTTTCTTTCTTTTGTGTGTACACGTGTGTGTGGTGGGTTTTTTGTTTTGTTTTGTTTTTTTGCCTTACATTACCCATCTAGCTCCTCTGGGCTGGTTTGAACTCATCCTGCTTATAATTCAACTCCTAGTTCCTAGTTGTTAGTATGTGACTTGGTCCCTTTTCTATTCCCTTTGTGCCTCAGTTTACCCATCTATAAAATGGCTCAATGATAGTACTTACTATTGGAGTTGTTATTCTACCTTAAGAGGCTTTTGGTGAGAATTAAAGAAGGTGATGCAAGTAAAATATGTAGAAAACTGTCTAGCACATGATAAACATTCCATAAACATCAGTTAATATACAAAGAAGTTCTAGACTCTATATACACCTGTCAGGGAGTTTAGGTGTATGGAGGGGCCCTTGTTATCTTCTTTTACTAATTGGCAAACATTGCAGGCTTACGTGTTGCTTTAGGGCTGAGCCTGAAATGCTGGATGTTCTTAGGACAACAATTGTGAAAAACAAGCTAGCAGCAGGTACTCATCTAGCTCCCTGGGGTCGTTCCTCAGAGCCTACTGATGAGGCAAGTGTACAGGATCCACTCTTCCCCAGCCAGCGTCTGACACCAACACCTTTGGCAGTGGGAAGCATGGCTTTAACTTACAAGCATGGGCCAAAAGGGTGGGTCAGGAAAGCTTGATGTGGTTTATCTCATAAGGGAAACAAGAAAGTTAATGACCTCATCCTTAGCTTGGAGGCTTTGCAGTGCCTTGGCAGATAGACATTGGCCTTGGGCTGTAGCATGCAGAAAGCTCTCATCAACAGAGGGAAACACTGTGACCACCTGTGTACTTTGGCTGTAACCGTGTGTTTGCAACAAGTGCGTACAGAGGCCTGAGAAAAGCACAGAAAAACAGAGGTTGGGGTAGGTAAGACAGAATAGGACAGGTATTCCCATGGTATTCGTGAGCATCACTTAGCAGCACAGACCAAATGACTTGGCCTGTATGCTCAGGTTTACTCTGAAGTCTATTGATGCCAGAGAGGAGCTGGATGGGTAGTGTAAGGTAAAAAAACAAACAAACAAAACCAGCAAAAAACACCACACACACACACACACACATACACAAGAAGAAAGAAAGAAAGAAGAAAGAAAGAATCTGCAATATTAAGGAGAGGTTCTCAGGAGGGCTAAAGGTCAAATTGGAGGTGAAACTATGAGTGAAAAATGCATATTGAGCTTGAAATCAGGAAGGTTCCAGAAGGACCTAGTTTCAGACTGGCTTTGTGAATGTAGAAGGTGCTTCTGATACCAGTCCCTTTTAATGCAGGAGATGTTTGTATGACAAAATGGGGTAGGACAGGAACAGAGGTTAAAGGACCATATGTAGGTGACATCAACTGAGAAACCACAATTTCTTACTTGTCATATAGCCAGCTTCAGTTGGTTATCAATTTAAAAATTGATGTGTGGACTATAAATGTAATTTCTATATTGCTATTTGGCTTGGCCATATTTTAGAGAAGTGGGAAGGACACCTTTTTCATTATTGTAAACATACAACCTTACACAGCCATAATCACTTCAGTCTTATCTCATTCTTGGTTCTGTAACTCTTGGCTTTGACAGGTACACCAATTACTTCACCTCTGGATAAACCAAGAGTAATAATGCCATTTGTAGAGCATTTCACAGAGAAGAAAGTATTCTCACTTCCATGATCTCATTCTCATCACCTTCAGTTAATAGACGATTGTTTTAGGGATGGGGTTGCAGGACTGACAAGTGATACACCCAAGACTAGGATCCACTACTTCATTTCTGTAACAACAAGGAGGATGCATTGTTTCTGAACATTAAGATAAAGAATTTCCATCACCATATTTTAACTTGTTTTATATATTTATTTTTATGATAATAGTCTCCCCCCTTATTTTTTGGTATTGGGGATGGAACCCAGGGTTGCCTAATCACTGAGCCACATCCCCAGCCCTTTTTATATTTCATTTTGAGACAGGGTCTTGCTAAGTTGCTTAGGGCTTCGCTAAGTTGCTGAGGCTGTCTTTGAATTCACGATCTTCTGCCTCATCTTCCTGAGCCACTAGGATTATAGCTTTTTCCCACTATTGAAAAAAAAAAAAACCAAAACTATACTTCAAAACTGTCTATGTCAGTATATGGAAAAAGAACCCAAATATTAAAATTTTATATTGAGGACAGATTATCCAGACTCTCAGCCTGCACGTGTTCAGAGATGTTTTCTATGGAACTGAAATCTCCTTAGAGCCAAATGGCCATTTAGAGTCTATTATCTTTGAAAGCATTGCTACTCTATGAATTCACTGGTCAAAGTATGGTCATGCACTGAGTAGGCATCTGAGGCTTTGAGAGAGTGCCCATACTGGTTTACTTCTATCATTTGCTGATTTGGATTCCTATGCCTTTGATATTACTTTTTACCAATAATGGTTTTGCTTGGCTATGTTTCTTGAGCAAAGTGCTCACTCAAGGTGTGCAGCTGGCTGTGCACAGGATGTGTGCTCTGTCCTCTCGGCAATATAGCCAAGCATGCGTGCTCCACTGGTTGAGGGCCAGAAGAAAAGGCACTTAGCTCACCGCATGTATCACAGTGGCATACCTAAGTGTTGAGAAAAGAACTTGAACCACATCTTCAGTCAATTAATTTCATTTTTTAAAATTGGATGTATGCTTTTAGGCTTGATACCAGAGAAAAGAAAGCAGAAATATTCCTGGAACTACAAATGGAAAAAGTTATTTCAAACTTTTATTATCAAGTGGTAACAGAGATGTGCATTGGATTTAATGAGGCACTGATTATATTGGGGCAATTGACATTTTCATCTCTTTATCGTTACTTTGTGTTTGAAGCCTTTGAGCTCCCACTTTTTAGTTACTAATAAAATACATAATGGGTTATGTGAATTATAATCACCCCACTGTGCAGTAAGATACTGGAACTTACTCCTTCTGTCTCACTGTTTTGGTATCTATTATTCAGCTTGCTATCCTCCATCCTCCTGCCCTTCCCAGCCTCTAAGAATTACTATTCTATACTCAGATAGACTTTTTAGCCTCCATATTTGCAAGAAGATATATAGTATTTGTCTTTCTGTATTGGTTCATTTTCATGGGACAAACAAATATCAGTTCTAAGGAGAGAAGAATCTTCTTAAGAGAACTATTGCTAATGGTCCTTTTACTTCTGTGCCTAACACAATCAATGAAAGAGGCAGAACTTAACCTCTACTCACTCAGGTTCTATGGCCCAGCTAGAGAATTAAATGAACATATTACAGATGAATAGGAGAAAAGCATACAGATTTTTACATGTACATGGGACCCAAAGAAGCAGTTAGTGTCAAGTACTTATAACTTTCCTATGTTCATATATGAATACATGACTAGTGTAACTCCACATCACGTACAACCACAAAAATGGAAAGTTATACTCCATGTATGTGTGATGTGTCAAAATACATTCTACTATGACGCATAACTAAAAAGAACAAATACAAATTCAAAAAAAATATTGTACTATATACAAGTTCTTCACAGAGTGGTAAACTTTGAAAATGTGATGAGACAAAGGGGCTTGTGCTACAGTTGTTGATAATGGGGAAGCAACTGGGAAGATCTTGGTTAGTTTAGCAAGGTTGGTTTGAATGTATTATCCTTGGCTTTCACTTCTTGTCTTCGAGGCTTCAAAATGATACTTACTGTTGGGCACAGTGGTGCACACCTATAATTCCAATGCTGGGGAGGCTGAGGCAGGAGGATTGCGTGTTCAAAGCCAGCCTCAGAATCTTAGTGAGACCCTAAGCAATTTAGTGAGAACCTGTCTCAAAAAAGTGCTGGAAACAAACAAGCAAATAAACAACCAAAACAAAACTAAAAAACCAATACTTTCCTCCTGGCACAGAAGGGCATCTACTGATTTTAGGAAGAAATGGAAAGGTCAGCATGCTCTTCTTTCATCTGCTGTATTTCAAGTGATTTTTGACTCAAGATAGTCAATGTCAGAGGCATCTATTTTGGGGTGGTATACTCTGAATTCCTTCCATCAGTAAGATAGGAGTTTACTTGACTGAAACACAGTTTTACTTCTATCTCTAGAACAAAATGGCTTTCTTTTGTGAATATGTTTGTTTTCTGGAGTATCACTTAAGACAAGGCCTTTAGTCAAAGTTTAAGCTCTGGCTCAGGAATGTGACCCCCTTTGTTGGTTTGTGTGGTGTCTGACAGCAGACTTGGCCTCTGCAATTTGAGATCACCTTCCCCTTACATGGTGTGTGGAATTCAACCTGGGTTGAGAAAAAGGAATCATTAAACCATCTGTTGAAAATCCTAAACAATCCAAAAGTCAAAACAGACTAGGTGAGGCATTTTGGGTTGGAGTGCACATCCATCCTACATGTAAAATAAAGTAATGTTCTATATTGATGTTAACTCAGGTTTATGCAACTGGTTGGATCTGGCAAGGCTTACTTTAAATATGGAATTAAAATATGTACTTCCAGATCCAAATATGTGTAGCAGATAATACATAGTTAGCTGTGCCAAAACCATTTGCAGATTTTTAAAAATACAATTTCAAAAACATATTTAGCTGTCCAATGAGCGATGGTTTAGAACAAGCAGAAGCAGTTTGTTGTAAAATCTGCTCCATATTAACTGTAGGATCCTGAATAGGAGATACTTTGGGCCTTCATTCCTTTAGTGTCAACAGGATGAATGACATCTTCCCTAGGTACTTGTGATATAAAAAGTTCAGAATGTGATGAAATGTTTAATAACTATGAAGTTTTACATGTCCATTCACCCTTTAACATTTACAGAGCATCTATTAAGCCCTACATGAAGATTAGTAGGCTTAGTGTAAACAGATAAATAGTGTATTATCTTCCCTGTAAGGATTTATGATCTTATATGGCCAGTGTGTGTGTGTGGTGGTGGTGGGGTAACCTGTATATAAACAAATAGAATCCATTGCAAATGTCTGTTAAAAAAAAAAAAAGAGGACACAGTAAAGGTTTTAAGTGGTTATTCAGTTGAAGGAGTCAGGAAAGGATTTCTACAGATGAACTGTGTAGATGTTTCTTCACAGAGGAAATGAGAGTATGGTGGGTGGGGATTCTTTCAGGCAAAGGCCAATAATAACAAAGGTGTATATGCATAAAATATCATGGCTCATTAGAACTATGAAAGTACTTGTGAGTTTTCTATTCTTAAATAATTTGTTTCAGATGCATTAATAGATATACTGATGATATTAAGTCAAATACTAAGAAAATCATAGGGCGATAAATTCTCTAGGAGAGTATAGAGAATATAATTTTTAATAGCTTTTCCTGGCTGTATTATAAACAGCAACTAACACTGCAAAGAATGGATTTGAAATAGATTTCATGATGTGGTAAGAAGTGATGGGTGTGGGTTATCTCTTAGGAAAGCTATAGTGTATAGAAGACACAGCATGGTATGATATATGGGAGAGAACAAGCATTTTTAAACAATTTGAAGTGATTTTTGGAGCTCATTTTGCCACAAATACAAATGTGAGAAAAACATAAGAATTTTGACTTTTTTAGAAAAAAATACTCAAGTCACCAAGAAATATGATTATGTGAATTATTATAATGAAGATTTTCTCTTCTTGTGCAGATGTTCATGGCTATTTCCATGAAACAGTCTGAATAGATTGTCTTTATTTGGCCTCTGAAGAAATGGCTTAGGGAATCTTGTTTCACTGCAGCCCTTATCTAACAGGTGGCAGACATTTTTACTTGCAAACCCTTCCTGTGTTGACTATTACATTTCCTATTCTAATATTGGTCCCCCCAGGTCGCAGGGAATTCTATTAAACCACAGTGCATTTCTCAAAGATGCAAGACCATATTGTCTACCATCTGTGTTTTTGATCTTCTTTTCCAGAAACAATTTTCATTTAATTTGTCCCCTGAGTTCTCAAAATTCTCCAAGAGTTCTCCATCCTCTCCTTGAGAAGGCACACCCACCTACTTATCCTTCCATTCTGTCACTGCTAGTCCTTTTTCCTCAGCCCTCTTGGATTTTCCCACGGCTCTTTACTTGTTTGGGTCACTTTGCCATGTGTCCACTGTTCATCTAACTTGGAACTTGGTTACTTACTGCTGAGTCACTGAGCTACTTCCGTTCCTTAAATATCATCTTGAAAAGAACTATCACTGGAAAGTAATAGAAAGAAGAGTGTTATTTTCTCAGCTGGTAAGGTCAAGCTCTCCATGAGGATTTAAAGTTTCTTCAAATTTAGTTTTCTTAAAAATAAGAAAATTAGTCTATAAAAATTAGCCTTTGAGGACAAAGCTGTGGAGAGGAACAATCTCAAAAGTGAGGATTTTTTACAGTTCTTCTAATGTTTTTGTTATTTTCTACTTCTCTCTTTTATAAATTAATCAAAAATATTTTGGAACATTTTACCTATATGTAAAAAATTGTGCCATTTTTATATGTTTGCCACATTGAACCTCTTTATTGGTAAATCACACAAATCCATTCAGATTAGTTTAAGATGTTTTTAAATAAATTTAAGGATAAGGTCAAGATGTACGCAAGAAGTTTATCGCTGCAAACTCAAGAAAGATCACCCAAATCTCACAAATAGTTAAATCTGGGACTGGATGATGTTGACAATCAAAGTTTTTTTCTCTTGATGTGACATGGTTTTTTGTGGCTACTTTGCTTACTTGCCTGCCTGCCTTCCTTCCTTCCTTCCTTCCTTCCTTCCTTTTTTCATCTTAGTTTACTTTCTTCCTTCAGATTAGGAGTTCTTTATCCATGCATACATCAGAAAATGTCTGCTCTAGTCCTTTAAGATTTCCTATGCCAGAGGGGTAAAACAGAAGCTGAATGTAGTGCTTGGTGAACCAGTTCCAACAGTGAAATTTGTATATATTTTAGAATTTAGGATTGGAAGGGAAAATTTTATAAGTGAGGGCATAATTGAAAATAGCCTAAAAATTTTCCAATATAGGACATGGTAATAATATTGGACAAATTATACATATTTGAAAAGGACACACTCCCAAACTGTTATGAGCTGATTTGAGACACTGATTTGGTTTAATGGAGTAGGGTTCACTTGAAAGGTTGGTGTTTTATCAGTTTTTAATGAACTTTTCAATCATTTAAAATATTTTACCAGGCAAATGCATACCAAATAATCATTATGATACCTAGTTATCTACTAGACAACTGAAATTGTTTTTGAAATAAACCACAAAAAAGATCCTAGGAAATGCCAAAAACATACATAAAATATATTTTCATGATGATATTTAAGACATTATAAAATAATTTATGTTGTTAAACTTCAAATATTAATAGAAGAACTGCACTGGTATTCCAACTTAGAATTGAACCCTTCTTATCATGGGAATATCATGGAACTCAATTGCCATTTGTCTAAGTTCGAAAAATTTTCATCATTGGCCAAATCAATATTGTTTCTAGCTAAAAATATTTCTTTGTAAGTTTCCTTTGTTTTTCACCCTCAATAAAATATTGGTTCCCATTATGGGAGTAAATTGTTTTCCATTTTAGTACTGTCAATCTAATCTCCTGTTATCAGTGAATGTCAGCACAAAAAATCAACATTAGTTTGACTTGACTTTGATAAGAAATTTAGCTTTAATCTTTGCAAGGACAGTACACCAGAGTCCTTGGGTGAAGACACCAGCTATAGAGGTCCCAGTAGACCAGGCTCAGTCACCTGTCAAACCAAACAGAGAAAAAGTGGCAAAAGGGGAGGAAAGAAACTTTAATTATTTTGGCCATGCTGGGAAGAACAGAAGTAGGGGTTCAATGACCAAAAATCTGTCTTCAAGGAACTGACAGAAAGTTTGAGGTTTTATGGAAAAGTTTCCATATGGGGACTTGCATGGCTAGGGAGTTTTCATAGCTGGTAGAATAAGTCATACTAGTCAGATCATGGTCTGGGTGATCATTTTCTCAGGACTGATTTGGGGAGGTGGCTCTAGAGATGCCCTTATAACTTGGGTGTACAATTTGGTTTCCATGAGGTGACTGCTCCTGCTTAGGGGGTCAGCCTCAGTTCTTGTCATGGGGTAATTGTTCTCATTTAGAGGGCTCTTCTTATTAGGGGGGATCTGTCTGAGAAGCTCTGATGTTCTTGAAATCCAGTGACTGGCAATGACTGGGGACTGTGTGCCGTTGCAGGGGTCTGTCAGTTGAATCTCTCTGCCAGTGTTAAAAATACCTCAGTTACTTGTATCTCAGTGTTTTCAGTATTGAATAGGGATGAGATAGCGTAAGAAAACCTGCAATAACAACCTTGTTAAAGTCAGTCAGTTTATGTGCAGAACTGAGCAGGGACCTGACCCAAAGTTGATGGTAAAGAAAGAAACTAATGCAGAACGAAGGCAGAGATGCCAAGCTTCTTCCTGGTTTTAGTTGCCCATTTGGCACCTGCAGGCCCGAGTGAAGAATCGGTGCTTTTGGCAAAGCAGTTTCTAATTATCTCTTAGAATACCATGGTAAAAAATAAATTGGCTAAAGGTAGAACAGAATAAATAAAGAGCCAAAGCAAGAAAAAGGTTAATTTGTATACTAATAAACCGTTCCTAAAAATAAGAGTTTTCACTATAAATTGATTTTCTAAAATTTGGCTGTTTTGATCTGAAAATTTCAGGAAATTATAGATATTCTTCACCAAATGCATCAGGGATTTTAATGGCTGAAACATAATTTTTTAGGAAATACATGATTTATGCCAATATTCATGTATTATTTACTTAAAATACTATTTTTATAGAACAAAAACAAATAGAAAAGATCTGTTCAAGAGTTTCTACTCTTTTTATTTTATTTTGTGTATGTTGACTACTTTCATCTTGGTTTTCCTCAGTTTTTACATTGGTAATATTCTTTATTTCAATGTTTCATTGTGTTAAATTATTTGAATCACCTTTATATATTTGTGGTTAGATAGTATAACAATACAGTTGTTTCAATTAACAAAATGTTTCTCATGTTATTCAGAATTCATTTAGCTTAAATCACACTTCTATTAATTCACTCTATGTAATTAGCGTCAACCTTTTCACTTCTATTTGAAGTTTAAAATTGGCATCATTGTATATTTTTCCATACTTCACAGCAGTTAAAATTGTGCATACTTGGTTATAGTTTTTTTTCGAAATGTGAAGTTATTTTTATATATCTTTATTTTTCCAGTGAGAATATTAGTATTCCGATTTCACAGATGAAGGAATGGCAGTAAGTTAGGTTAAGAAATTTCCACAAGGCCCCAATTAAAATAAGTTCATTTCATCCTGCATATTCCAAATGAAGTTTGCTGTAGATGATGATTATTTGTTTACTTTTGTAGAATGTTGACTATCTTATAATGTGATATGCCCCACTTTATGGCAAATAAACCAATCCCAAAGAACCAAAGTTTTAATGTTCTCTCTGATATGTGGAAGCTAACACACAACAAGATTGGGGAGGGAAAGCATAGAAATTCATTGAATTAGGCAAAGGGAATGAAGGGAAGGGAAGAAGACAAGAATAGGAAAAACAGTAGAATGAATCTGACATAACTTTCCTCTGTACATATATGCATACAGTACAGTGAATCTTCACATCATGTACAACCTTAAGACTGGGTTCCTAATTAGAATAAGATGTATTCCATGTCAAAATATTTTTTAAAAAGAAATGTATAAAATTAAAATAATTGCACACTTCAAATTTTAGTAGCAACATCAAATCTTGTTGGAAATTTGATGTTTCATTGACATTATGGCCTGCTGGCCTATCTGGGAGGACATCAGATGTGAATACTGCTTATTTTTTCCAGTGACTTCCAAATGGTCTGGAACTGGAGCTCCTGTGATAGCAGCAGTGAGGCCACAGAATAGCAGCTTGTGTTTCAGAGCCTGCCTTTCCAAAAAAGTTTGTCTCATGTTCTTTTCTTGTTTGTTCCTCATTCACTTGTCTTTGTGTATAATTATGTGTCAGAGGGATGATTACACACCAACAAATTACAATCAAACTTGGCTTGTTAGTATATAAAGCTTTGGTTATTCACCACTGTCATTTAAGTAGGATCTCACCACACCCCTCCCAGAATGCAGATGCCATATTAGTGTGGGTAAGAGTTCATCAAGTCAGAACTGTTCATGCATCAGAAAGAGCACTTGGGTGTCCTTTGTTCATCCTTGACTCATTTCTGTAACACTGAGCACTGCCTCTTGGCTCTGAGATCCTTGTGTGAAACTGGGATTCATGTGATAGTAATGTCTGATTCATTCTACTATCTTTCCTATTCCCTTGCCCCTCCCTTTCCTTCATTTCCCTTTTTATAATCCAGCATACTTCTATTCTTCCCCAACCCTTACCTCTTATGGTGAAATTAGTATCCCCATATCAGAGAGAACATTCAGCCTTTGTTTTTTGGGGATTGGCTTATTTCACTTACAATGATATTCTCCAGATCCATCCATTTACTGGGAAAAGTCATAGTCATTCTTTTTTATGGCTGAGTAATATTCCATTGTGTATATATACCATATTTTCTTTATCCATTCAGCTGTTGAAGGGCACCTGGGTTGGCTCCATAGCTTAGCTATTGTGAATTGAGCTGCTAAAAGCACATGTTTACTTCCCCCTTCCATCAAATTTCTGGTCCTCCCCAACCACAGCAGAGCTCAGATTGCATAGCACAGGAGTCTGAAGAAACCCCTAGAAGCAAAGGGTACATTTCATAGATCATTTCCTGTTTCTCCTAGAGAAGGAGCGCTGTTAATTGTTTTCATCAGGAGTGAGTTTGTTTACCAGGGAGGGAGACATTCTAAGAATAGCTTAATTTGAGTGACATTCCAATAGCCATAAAGTAAGCAAGAAAAAAATTTCTCTTAAGGTTTGAGAAGTGGCTTTGGGCTTTCAGGAATCAAAATAAACAAAACAAGAAATTCCTGTCTCCATTTTGGAAGCCAAGGTGGAGATTCTTGATCATCAATGAAGTTGGGCTTCAGGGAATGTGTGGATGCTTGGAGGAAAAGGCCAGGGCCTCATGTATGTTGTGTATATTTGTATATTTTTACTGAAAGAGGATGCAAAGGTTTGTGTCACCTTCTCAGTGGGGTCTCTGCACAGTATCTTGCCCACCCAATTGGCCATTCTTCCTATCACTTCTAAAAAGTTAAGAATCACTTGTTAGATTGTTCCTAGATACACATGAATGTGCTCAGGAAATAAGAGGAAGATTCATGTCTCTTTACCAAAGAGAGGATTAATTTATTCTCAAAGCTTTTTTTTTTTTCAGAACTAGATATATGAGAAAATATTTTAAATGTTTTAAGGCATATGAAGTTTCATATTTGATGTTTACAACAACCCATGAAGTAAGTAACTAAGGTATTGACATTCCTAATTGTCCTGTACTCCAAACCAGAGAAGTTAGGGTTTAGTGGTTCTTTTAACCTGAGCTTCACATTACCTTGGAGATTTTTAAAAAATGTGACAGTCAGGCCTTGTTTCCCCTCAAAACATCTGATTCAATGAGTCTGGTGTGGAGCCCAATGATCTGAATGTTATAAAATATTCCCGAGGCAATTCTAATGTGCATCCCAGTCTGGGAGCCACTATGTTGGGTTAACTACTTAACAATGGAACTTGAGTTGGACAGGGTTGGAATCTGAACCCCTGTTCCAGGCATGAGACTCTCATACCTTCTAATGTACCACTCCTTCAGTTGGATAACTCAGCAATGACAAGTTACCTTATGCGGTTAGTAAGGCAGGAAGTATTAAGGACAGAAACAATTGTGTTAAAAATAAAATAAAGATATTCTGTCCACCTACAACTAAAAAAAATTAAATATTTAAAAAACAAATAAACAAACAAAAACTTCATTCAACTAGAAAAGTAATTTAATATCCTACTAAAATAAAGTTTTAATAAAATTGTTTCTATGCATAATATTGCCTTTCTTCTAATTTTCCTTATTCCTTCTTTATTATTAAATTAAATTGTTTATTTTTTGAATGTATAGTACATACAATGGTATAATATTGTATAATATTCAATAGTTACCAATTTGTCAAGAGACAACTGCTCCACCAGTTATTTTATATGTCCCTACAGAGGTAGACTCTGAGAATTTAAAAAAAGGATCAAAACAGCATTATTTTTTGTGCAAATTATATCCTATACACATTGTCTAACACATTAAATTTTTTAACCATCACCAAAATATTTCAAATGTCACTCTACCAGTATTTGTAAGGTTTTCTTATTTTTAAAGTTTATTTTGAGATGCATGTTAATTCACATGCAGTTGTTTTATTATTGGGGAGGATCTTATTATCTCAGGGTTTTTCTTTACACCCACACCTCTATGTCTGTCACCACAGTTTGGAGTCCTCCCTCCTTCACTTTCTTTTTGTTTCATTAAAGATGGAATTTGAATTACTTTTTTATTGGTTATTTTTAGTTATACATGACAGTGAGTCCATTTTGATAAAATTATATAAGCATGAAATATATCTTATTCTAATTAGGGTCCCATTCTTGTGGATAGGCATGATGGTGGGATTTGCTTAGATATTTTCATATATGTTAGATTCATTCTACTGTCTTTCCTATTCTTATACCTCTCTTCCTTCCTTTCATTCTCCTTTGTCTATTCAACTGAACGTCTCTTCTACTCTGCCACCTTATTGTAGATTAACTTCCACTTGCTAGTGTAGACATTTGACATGTGGTGTTTTGGAACTGGCTTATTTCACTTAGCATGATAGTCTCCAGATCCATACACTTACTGGCAAATGTCGTAAAGTCATTCTTTTTATGGCTCAATAATATTCCATTGTCTATGTATACCACAATTTCTTTATCCATTCATCTGTTGAAGAGCCCCTAGGTTGGTTCCATAGCTTAGCTATTATGAATCGTGTTGCTATAAACATTGATATGGCTATGTCACTGTAGTATGCTGATTTTAAATCCTTTGGGTATGTACAGAAGAGAGGGATAATGGAGTCAAATGGTAGTTCCTTTATTCCTTTTTTTAAAAAAACAGCTAGTTTGTCATTTCATACATATATAATAGTAAGACAATAACCATAGCCAATCCATTAAACTAATAGATCTTCAGATTACAGAAAGACTATGTGTTTAAAACGTTTTGAATAAAGTTGCTCTTTTTGTTAATGCCATTCACATAGAACTTTACTTCAGGCTGACTTCCTCAAATTGTTCTAAAGTCTTAAACTTTTCCTGGAATTGATAACAGTTATTATTCAACAATTCTCATTCCTCTTTTTCCTTATGAGATCATTGATTGCTCTAGTATGTTTGTCAAAAAATCTCTTTGTTCTAGGATGTAGTTAAGCTACTTGAAAACAATTTGGTCCTTTGGGTCTTGCTTTTAAAAAAGATCTGTTAGCAAGAGGCAGATAATTATCTAGTTTTGGGCTAATTGTTTTCCTCTGTGGAGGCAAGAATCTTCTGAGGACTCTATGCAGTGTCTCATGAATTTTGGGCCATTTTTTCTTGTCTGACTGGAGAAAAGAAGTGCTATTCCCAGCCTCAGGTCAATAGTAGCAGGATTTCCTCTAACACTTTCCAATGGTTTCTCCTCCTAGCCTGGTATATCTCCTGCACATACATACATGTGCTATTCAGCACTCTGCTAAATACTCAAGGGGAACTTTCAGATCTGCAGGGCCCTTTCTCTGTGAAGCTCTCCTCTGTGGTAATCAGTACTGTGAACACTGGCCATTCTTATACCTGCAGAGGCTCAGTTCTGTCTCAACTCAGGAGTCTGCTGGCCTTCACCTGGCTTCCCCCATCCAGTCCGTTAGTCTGGAAACTGCCTCAAGGCAGTGAGTTGGGGCAATCATGCAGTTCATCTTTCTGATTTTTTGTCCCTCACAGATCGCTATCCTTCATTGCCTGGTGTCCAGTGTCTTGAAAACTACTGTTCCATGTATCATATTTGTTGTTTTTGATTTTTTCAGGTGGGAATATAAATCTGGTTCCTGTTGCTTTAACTTGCATGGAAATGGGAGTACAGAAGACTGAAAATAAAAATGATTAACCAACGCATTTCTAATCACTGAAGTTTTAACATCTTAAGTTATTTGTGATGTACCAATAGGATGTAAGAAAAAAAGAATGGAGGATTAACAGAAAAAATTGAGTGGAGAGTAGACAGTAAAATTTAATGAATGACTGTGTGATAGATAAGTTCTTTAAGTATTTTTTATTAATTCTTGTAATTCCATAACATACAGGTGTGTGGTAGAGTGAAATCTGGGACATGGGTCAGTCTAATTGACCTTAAACCTGTGCTCTTCCCATATTATTCTTGCTTATTTTCCAAAATCCAGAATGGCATTTGGACATCAATTCTCAAATACTCCTTTGATTATAGTACAGGATTTATAGAAATAAGGGGATTATCATCAGGCAACTCTTGAAAATTTTAATGCAAAGAGGTTGGCTAAGAACTTAGTCAATTTGTTTTCTTTTTGTTTTCAATCTATTCTTTGTTGATTGTTATTAACAAACTTTTTCTAATGTAGATGCTAAATTTCTTAATCTCAAATTCATAGTCCAATACAATCAATCATTTGAGTTTTATCAACTTTCCTATGTCTTGAAGCATTCTAAGTGGGAGTTTCATTCCTGTAAGCTGCTCCTCCTTCTCTTCTGGCTTGGTGTCTTGGTTCATGCTGTTGTATGTGAGCAAGTTGGTCCACACACATTGGTAGGGTGTGAAGGGCCAATATTTCCCTCTCTCCTACAGAGTCTGTTCTACTCTCATCTGCACATATTGAAATCACTCTCTATTTCAATCTTTTTTTTTTTCTAAGTACTGGGGATTGAGCTCAGGGGTGCTTAATCACTGAGCAACATCCCCAACCCTTTTTGCCTTTTTGTATTCTATTTAGAGAATGTCTCACTAAGTTGCTTAAGGCCTGGCCAAATTGCTGAGGCTGGCTTTGAACTCTTGATCCTCCTGCCTCAGCCTCCTGAGCCACTAGGATTATAGGCCTGTGCCACTGTGCAGCTTGTATAGTACTTTTAATTTGAATACGTCTTCTGTAGGTCCTTTTCTTCAATGGGTTTTGTAATATAATATTCACCAAACTTTATGTTGCATTGAAATTGATTAATTCTTTTGAAAAATACTTAATTTATACTGTGAATATAAAAGCTTCCTTTTTTTCTCTACTTAAAAAATAGAATATTTTAGGATAGGAACTGGATATTACTAATTTTTATCACTTAGGGTTCAGCAAAATACACACCACAGTAAACATTTAATAAACATCTGATAGTGGGCTGGTACTAACATTACTCTTACTAGGTTTGGACTGGCTGCTTCTGCATTATTTAGAAGCATTATTATTTACATTTAAATGAATTAAATCTCAGCATCTTTTCCCCAAGAAACATACTTAACTGTCCATGTGAAAGGCAGATTAATTACAAAGCAATGCCTATATTTTGAAATTTCTGTTCTAGTAACTTTTAATTAGTTTTCCCCATTTGAAACTACTATTCGGTTATTTTTTTCACTATTATAATAATCATATTCTATTGTGATTATCAGGCACAGGAGCTCCTTGCTGCACCGCAGTTTGCTGTAGAAGGGAGCGCTTCCTTTTGGAAACCTTAGGGCCCTTCCTGCTTCCCTTCAAATTGGCATAATCTGTAGTTTAGATTATCATCAATTGCATGCCATTTTTTAAAACATAATGAGATAACAGCCAAGCAACTTAAATATTAATTGACTGTGATACAACACAGACATAGCAAATTCTTCTCAGGGAAGGACCTTGTAATCCGACCAAAGCTTTAGTTCAAAACCAGAGGTGAAGTTCCGACCCTGAAGAAAGATAGGAGTCAACAGGAGTCAACAGATCTAAATAGGAGGACATATACCATTTTACTGATTTATTTCTTAAGGCATTTCATAGTGAATCATTAACCATTGATGGTAGTCTTGTGACATTTAACAGGGAACTAGAAATAGACCTATGGGTTTCTTATTTAAGAATTCTCCTCCAATGTTATGAGTTCTTTCACAAATTTATAAGAAGTTCTAAATTAGGGCTAGTTGAAAAGAAAATACTTGGAAAAGGAGATACTTCAAAAATAATACCTCGGGGTTGGGATTATGGCGCAGTGGTAGCATGTTCGCCTAGCATGCACAAGGCACTGGGTTCGATCCTCAGCACCACATAAAAATAAAATAAAGATATTCTGAAAAAAAAAAGTCTTTAAAAAAAATAATACCTCTGTTTTGGGGATCCATGATGAGAAAAGTAGCTACAAAATGACCTTGAAGGAAAATTATAACCCCATGTAAATAATTTATTGTACTGAAAGAGTTCCAACAAAGAACAAAATTGGTTTTGATGGACAAGGAAGTTGGATTTGAACGAATCAAAAACTAGACTCCCATAAAATTAAGAGCACTGGAAATTGGAACAACAAAGGTAAATATGAAACTTTTCTAACTTTAAATAATTATAATTTCCTGTTGTAATTACGGTATCAATATATTGTGGCATTTATAACATGTAGAAGTAAAGTGTGTCACAAGAAAAGCACAGAGGCCAGGAGGGAAGAATGAAAGAATATTGTTGTAAGGTTGTTAAGCAATATGAGAGGCAGCACAGTATCACTGGAAGGAAGACTGTGGTAAGTAAAATATTTATACTGGAAATCCTAAAGCAACCACTGAAATCACACAATAAAGAATGAAGATGTTTTAAAAAATGACAAAAAATAATAAATATGCCATATTAAAGAGTAAAGATTAATATAAAGAACTTAATTACATTTCTATATTCTTAGGAATAATGATCATAAAGTTAAAATACAAGGACATCCTTACAGTTGGGACAGAGAATAATGTTCAAAAGACATGCAAAATCTATATGCTGACAACCGTAAAATATTGTTGAGAGAAAAATTTTAAAAACCTACAAAGAGGAGAGATATATTATGTTCATGAAGTCTCAATATTGTTAAGATGTCAAGTGTCTCTAATATGACTTAAAATTTCTCAGCAGGCCTTTTCCTTTTAACAGAAATAGGCATTCTAAAATTCATATAGAAATACAAACAACCTAGAACAGCCAAAACAACTTTGAAGAATAGGAATGAAGTTGGAAAACTTATATTATCTGATGTTAAGAACTTTTGTAAAGCTATAGCAATCAAAAGAACCTAATAGTAGCATCAGGCAAAAAATAACAAGCCCAGAAATATACTTAATATACTCACATAGGTATGGTTGGTTGATTTTTGTCAAAGATTCCAAATTAATTCAAGAGAACAGATAGTCTGTTCCATAAATTTGCTGGAAAAATTAGACATCCTTATGCAAAAAAACAAAAACACCTCAATGTCTGCCTCAGATAATGAACAAAAATTAAATCAAACAAAAATAAAATCAAAATTGAAATATGAGGCTTAAAATTATGGAATTTCTAGAAGAAAACATAGATGATGGGTTAGGTAAATATTTCTTAGATATAACACCAAAAACATAATCCATGAAGGAAAGCACTGATATATTAAACTTCACTGAAGTGAAGAACATCTGATCTTAAAAAGACTATTATGAAAATAAAAAGTAAAGTTACAGACCAGGAGAAAGTATTTGCAAATCATATATCTGGCAAACAATTCGTACCTAGAAAATATAAAAGACTGAAAAGATGAAAAGAAAGATACCTACAATATGAGGAGAATAAGTTGGATTTTGAGTAGAGCCCTAGAAACTATACAAATTTGAGGCTAATTGTACCCAGAACAAAATGGAAAATTGATTGGACCAAAATGCCCATGTGTCTTTGCCAAAACTAAAACATGCGTGTGTGCACATGCATGCTTCAAAACATTACCAATTAGTCACAAGCTGGCTGTTTTTGAGAGTGCTGTATATGGTTTTTGGAAGAGTACTAGAACGAGAATGTCACATGTAATGGGAAATATAAACAGAACATGCAGCACCTGGCTCCAGTGCTTCTGAAATGGGTAAAAGGAAGTGACTTTCCAATTTCATGATTAGAAATTTTGCCCTTCTAATTTTGTTGCCTCTAGCAACATTTCCCAGGAGTTCTTATCACTGGCCAGTTCTGTACATGAGTACACATACCTTCAGGTTTTGCCTGAGAGTTTCCTGTTTTCCCATTCACTTGTTCCATTAGAAATTATGTTTATGTACCTAAAGTAACAATATAGTCAGCTTATGGATAATTGTCACCATTCAGTAGATGGAATTATCTTCTCATTGATTCATTAAAATATTTTTTAAATAAGATAGCATATTTTTTCATATATGGCTTGAGTTTTAATGTTCCACATTCAGAGATGGTGAAACTACTAAAAATAAAAAGGAATAGAAAGCTTCTTTGGGTCCATGTCATGTTGTTGGTTCTCTTAGAGAAGAAAAACAAAGAGACAAAACAAAAACAAACAAACAAACAAAAAACCACTGTATGAGTAGGCTTATGAGAGGTTCTATCATAGGGAATAGAATAGACTCACTCCCAACATGTCACCTCCATATGTATACTGGAAAGACTTGCAATGAGATTACTGTTCCAGATGGAAATGCAGGATTCTGACCTCTTATCATATCTCTTATTACAGAAGTCTAATAGCATATGATCATAAAATACTGTAATATTATGATAACAAATTCAAAAATTAAAATACACAGAAAAAGCAATGATTAGCAGTATGAAGAAGAATGGAAGATTCCAATTCACCTCATTTTCTTTCTGCAATAATTTGTGGAGCATGTATTAAGTTCTAAACAGCTTCTGAAAATAAAAAAGATTAATAGGCTACAAGCTTCACCTTCAAAAATCCAGATTTGGAATTTCTATTAAGTAGACTCTGGATAAATGTTTGAAAAATGGAAATGGAATATTGAGGAAAGGTGAGTTAATAAATTCTTGAGAATTTTTACTAATACCCTCAATTTGAGAAGAAGCCAAATAATAGGGTGAGTAGGCAACAGGAGTGTAGGGGAGAAATATTTGGAAACCATTAGGACAATGGAAAGACTATAAGCTACTATGGAATCTCAGCAGAGGAAGGTTTTATTTTACAAGACACTATAATAAACTGAGAGAACTCATCAAAGCTAAGGGGAATGGGTTATAGCCTGCTTAGAAGGAGTGGTCTTGAATATAAGATTTAAAAATGTCATGAATGAGCAGAAAAGGGGCCTGTATAGAACTGGTGAATTTATCCTCTTTAGCCCACACTCCTAGAGGTGGTGGTGTGCACTGGTATAGTAATAACAGGATTCAGTGTCTCCTTTTCCTTACCCACTGCTATCTGCCCCTTTATTTCCTTGGAAGGAAAAGGAAGTCTGTACACCTTGTACTTGTATGCAGTTAAATATATTGAATATCATTACTTGTGGTAACAATGTTAGGAAATAGTTACCCACACTGTATCAGAGAAAATATTTGGTCTGGAGAAATCCTATTGTTAAAATATGTTAATATTTTTAAAGAAGCCCATATTTTTCAAATAGAGAAAAGGAAAGGAGAGAAGTAGGAAATCAGAATAGGAGTGAAGAAACACAAACAAAGGAAAATGCTATAGAAAGAACCCAATCCAAAAAAGAAATTATCCAAGTAATAGAAGACATCTTCCCCTACAGGAATTCAAACTATGAAAAGACTTACTGAGAATACAAAGACAATAAAAGCTAAAACTAAACATGGGTTTTTAAAGCAGAGGATGGTAAATTTAGTATTTAAAAGTGCCATCATAGATCAAATAAATGAATGATAGAAACAATGATGAAGATAACAACCTGTCAAAAATCAAATTACACTCTCAGAGATTTGGTATAATAACCATGAATACAAAGGAAAAAGACAAAAGATCAAAGCAATTAGAAGATGATTAATATGAAAAGCTAACAAAGATTATCTGACAATATAATTGGTGTTTTCAAAATACAGAGCCCTGTAGCTGGATCAGAGGAAGGTAACATGATCAAAGAAAAAATTCCACAATATAGTCTCACTATTTTACAAAGGGGGAGAGACAATGAAAATTATTTAAAATGCTAGTTAGTTCAATAAAAGTACAAAACTTAAGTCATCTGAACAACTCTTTCAATTCTTCATTTGACTTAGAGGAAGACATGAAATTATTTATCAGGATTTATCAAATTAGAGAAAAAAATTCCCTATTAAAGGCTCAAAAGACTAACCATTCCCCAATGTATGTGTGTGTGTGTGTTTCAAACATCATGTTGTACGTGACACATGCAAACAAGTTTGAGAATTTAATATAAATAAATTTGAAAAAAAGTCCAGAAGATAATTATTTGAAACTATTATACCCATCAGTTAAATTCATTTAATTATCTAAAATTCAACACATAACCAATATATGTCTAATTCATAGCCAGTAACTTCTGACTAGAGCTGACCATCAAATAAACCAGTTTCCAAACTAGAATAACAAGCTTGATATACAGTTTTAAAATAAACTCCCTGCCATCAAGCCTCTTAAACTATTCCTTATCTCTTTCCCCATTTTTGTGTCTCATATCAATGAAAGAAACATTTGTCATTTTTCACTAGCCTAAAACATGTTTCTTTTTACAAATGGTATTGCCAGTTTGAACTCAAAATTGTGAATAACAAAACTTTTGTAACTATTAATGATTTTATACCTCACCATTCTTGAATACTAAATTGAGATGAATGGCTCTCTATTGTGTGATATTCATACAGTACCAATCACTTTGAAGGTAGTAAAGTATTTAGAGAACCAGAAGAAACACAATTGTAGTATTTGCAGTTTCCAGTTCAATTCTTAGAACTTCAACCTAGAGATTTCTACTGAAGGATCTACAGCTCTCTGGACTGAGCCTCTATCAACAATATTGTAGCCATGGCCTCCAATCAACAATGATCTCTCTTTGCTCCGTTTTGCAAAGTTTTACCATCTGATTCAAACAGCTGTTTGTCCATTATGAGAAGTCTTCCCACACAGCACAGCTGCACTGCAAGATCTTTCCAACCTTCTGCTCCAGCTCTCAATCCTTCTGTTGGCTCTTTACTTGCTCCAAAATCCCCACCTGTGTCTCCAGACCATGACATCTTTCAGGAACTGCAGAGGGACATGTTGTTTTCCGTAGATACATCTTAGCTTATTTTCCTACCTTTTTTTTCTATACTCACATAAAAAACTAATATGTGTGTATTAAAATAAATCTATTTTTACACTATAAAATGACTTTTATACTTAAGTAGAACTAGTAATTACGTCATTTAGACAAACGGTTTGTTTTCCAAACTTTCTAAAGGGCAAGACAATTAGAAGTCCTTCTCTTTTTTTCTTCGGTGAACCAGAGCACAATTCATGCTTACAACTGCATCTGGTTTATCCAGAATGTATGTATAAATTATCTAGGAGTGAGCATGGCCTGTGTTCAAGCAGAAGTCAACCAGGGGAGAGCACTCTGTTGCACAGCTATGGTTGGTTGTTATGCCAATCCAAGGTAAGGTATATCAACCCTCCATTCAAATCCTAGCTCCCTTGCCTCAGGGTGAGCTTAGAAATAGGGCAGGTACAGACACTAAAATATAATGAGATGAGAAAGGCCGAAATAAATGTCTCAAAATATTTCTGCAGGACAGTTCTCCTGGTGACTTTGAAACAACCCAATTCACACTTTTATTTCTCTAAAATTATTGCAGAAGTTTGGAGGATGCAATATTCTGAGACAGGGAGGAACTGGCCAGGACAGCCCAGGATATGTTTTTTTCTGTCTTAGAAACACAATGTCCTTCAGATATTCAGTCCAATGTGTCATGTTGACTCCAGAGTATAAAACCTAGGTCAGGCTTCTTTCCAAGGTCCTTCAGTTGTAATGCAAGTGGAGCACTCAAATACAAGACTCCATCCATGAGGCATCCACCATGAGGCAGCTTTCTTGAGCCTTGGGGGACAAGCTCACCCTAAATCCTGAACTTCCATTGTCCCTTACTTCCTATCTGTAAGTAGTAAGTCTGCTTCATGTAGCGCTTGTGTGTAAGCATGTTCTGTGTCAATCAACTTGTATAAATAACCAGTGCATAGTAAGCATGCTTAGCAATTTACTCTACCAGCTTTCCAAAGCAGTTAAAAGTCAAACTACTGCCGATCTGTGTGGAGCCCAGGCAGGCCCAGGATAGTCTTACCAACCTCCATGGAGACTAGGCAGTCTCAGGACAGCCCTGCAATCCCTGTGGATCCCAGGCTCAGGACTACCCTGCCAACCAGTAAGGAGCCAGGCCCTGGCCCAGGCACAGGACTTCCCACCACACTGAGGACCACACCTGCACACTGCAGTGCTGCATCTCCAAACAGGCCACCCAAAGCTATCATTGGGCTTGCCCTTTCAGCCCCATCTTTAAAAGTGGTAGGCACCATCTTGGGACACCTCCAACACCATCTCAAGTTACTCTTGCTGCTGCTGTCACCATCTATATTTGTGATAGCTTCTACCTTGGGACATCATCAGGTGGCTGGAAGCCCAGCACCAAGGTACTTACGGGTTTGATGCTATCCAGCCACCAACCATGAACGTGGCCACTTCCATATAGGGGCAACAGCCAGGACATGGAACACCATCACCAAGGCTGCCCAGAAGAGGTCCAACCCACAGCATGCACCCCACCTTCAGAAAGAAATACCACACTGCAGTTCTCTGTTTACCAATGTGTGTCTCCACCCAAACCACTTCCATTTTGTGACACTGTAACCACCACCATAGCCCTCTCCACATGGTAATCTCCACTGTGGGACATCAGATGGGGTAAGGAGGCAGCTACCCGTTGCAACACTGCACACCACACTGTGGTATCACCAAATAGGTCATCCATCACCATTGTACAGGTTATCCTTCCAGCTCCAACTCTGAAAGCACTTGCCTCCATTTGGGACACCTCCACTGTCATCTTGGGTCACTCTGCTGCCGCCTTCACCATCTTTAGCTGGGACAGTTCCACATTGGGACACTGACTGGGGCCTGGAAGCCCAACATCAAGGTACCTACAGGTTTGATGCTGCCACTGCCACCAACTAGGGGCATAGTTGCTTCCATCTAGGGACAACAACTAGGACCTGGAAAACCATCACTAAGGTCCTTCTGGGCCTGATTGCACCAGAGGTATCTTTCCTTGGTGTACTAACAGACACCGTCTTGTTGCAGAGGCAACAGGGAGCTCTGCATGGGGGTAACCTCTCTCTTTGCTCCTGCAAACAGCCAACTTCTTTTGATTACACTTTTGCTAGTCCTATAATCTAATACCTCTATATTCCCATATCATATCTCATAAACCTCACAGCCGAACCCCTAGTTCAACATTAGAAAAGGTAAACCCTTATGCAGATCTATTGGCTATATTGTACAAGATAACTGAACTTATCATTTCTGTTTATAGCAACAAAACTATAAATGTCAAAATAGAAGCTAATTGATTTATGGTTGCATTAGGTGCTGTAACATTGATATCCCCCTTAAAGTTTAGGTATTAGTAACCTGGAGGGAAAACACAAGATTATAAGGTAGAAGCTGTAATACCTCAGATCTGCACTGCAAGAGAGGAAGACACACAGACAACATGAAAAAACAAGGGAGGAAAGTGCCCCTAACAAACTAAAGTACTAGAGCAATAGAATCCATTGACAGTGTAGTTAATGAAATGTTAGAGAAAGAGTTTAGAATGTACATAATTAAAATGATCTGTGAATTAAAGAATGACCTAAGTGAGCAAATACAGGCAAAAATTGATCACTCCAACAGAGATAAGAAAGCAAATACAGGCAACCACTGATCACACCAACAAAGAGATAGGAGAGCAAATACAGCTAGCAAAGACTACTTCAAGAAAGAGGTAGAGATTCTGAAAAAAATAAAAAACAAATAGAAATCCTTAAAATGAAGGAAACAATAAATCAAATAAAAAACTCAATAGAAAGCATCACTAACAGACTAGATTACTTGGAAGCTAGAATCTCAGACAACAAAAGACAAAATATACAATCTTGAAAATAAAGTTGACCACACAGTGAAGATGGTAAGAAACCATGAACAGAATATCCAACAATTATAGGATAACAGCACAAGACCAAACCTAAGATTTATTGGGATAGAGAAAGGCACAGAGTTTCAAACCAAAGCAGTGCACAATCTCTTCAATGAAATAATATCAGAAAATTTCCCCCAAATGAAGAATGAGTTGGAAAATCAAATACAGGAGGCTTACAGGATGCCAAATGTACAAAATTACATGAGGTCTATACCAAGAAACATTATAATAAAAATGCCTAGCACACAGAATATGGATAGAATTTTAAGGCTGCAAGAGAGAGGAATCAGATTACATATAGGGGAAGACCAATTCAGATCTCTGCAGATTTTTCAACTCAGACCCTCAAAGCCAGGAGATCATGGAACAACATATATTAAGTTCTGAAAGAAAATGGATGCCAACCAAGAATCTTATATCCAGCAAAATTAAGCTTCAGATTTGTGATGAAATAAAAACCTTCCATGATAAACAAAAGTTAAAAGAATTTATAGCAAGAAAGCCTGCTGGGCATTCTTGGCAAAATATTCCATGAGGAGGAAATGAAAAACAACAGTAAAAATCTGCAAAGGAAGGGATTACACTAAAGGAAAGGCCAATGAAGGGAGAAACCAAGTTAAGTTAAAAGGAAAAAATAAACCAAAATGACTGGGAATACAATCCATGTCTCAATAATAACCCTGAATATCAATGGCCTAAACTTGTAAATTAAAATACATAGACTGGTACATTGGATTTTTTAAAAAGACCACAAAATATGCTGTCTTCAAGAGACTCATCTCACAGGGAAAGACATGCACAGACTAAAGATGAAAGGGTGGGAAACATGGACCATGTAAACAAACAGATGTTTCCATCCTCACATCAGATAAAGTGGACTTCAAACCAATGTTAGTGAAAAGGAATAAAGTCATTTCATAATGCTTAAGAGATTCATACATCAACAAGATATAACAATCACAAATATTTATGCCCCCCAAAATGGGACATCTATGTATATCAAACAAAGTCTTCTCAACTTCAAGAATCAAATAGACCACAACACAATAATACTGGGTGACTTCAACAAACCTCTCTCACCACTGGATAGATCTTCCAAACAAAAACTAAACAAAGAAACTATAGAACCCAATAAAATAATATTTTAGATTTAACAGAGATATAGAGTATTCCATCAACAAGTGAATACACTTTTTTCTCAGCAAAACATGGATCCTTCTCCAAAATAGATCATATATTATGCCACAAAGCAAGTCTTAGAAAATACAAAAAAATGGAGATACTACCCTGCATCCAATCTGACCATATTGAAATAAAATCAGAAATCAATGACAAATTAAAAAATAGAAGCTACTCCAACACCTGGAGACTAAATAATATGCTATTGAATGACACATGGATAACAGAAGACATCAAGGAGGAGATAAAAAAATTCTTAGAGGTAAATGAGAACTCTGATACAACATATCAAAATTTCTGGGACACTATGAAGGCAGTGCTAAGAGGAAAGTTCATTGCATTATGCTCATTCATTAAAAGAATGAAAAGTCAATGAATAAATGACCTGACATTACAATTCAAGGCCTTAGAAAAAGAGGAACAAACCAACACCAAAGGCAACAGAACACAGGAAATAATTAAAATTAGGGATAAAATTGAAACAAAAGCTTGTTGACAAAACAAAAAGCTTATTCTTTGAAAAAATAAAGAAAATTAACAAACCCTTAGGCACCCTAATGAAAACAAGAAGAGAGAAAACTCAAATTACTAAAATTTGTGATGAAAAAGGAAATATCATGACAGACACTACTGAAATACAGAAGATAATTAGAAACTGTTTTGAAAACTTAAACTCCAGTAAAATAGAAAACCTCGAAGACACCAACAAATGTTTAGAGGCATATGACCTTCCCAAACTAAACCAGGAAGTCATATACAACTTAAACAGATCAATTTCAAGCAAGGGAATAGAAGACACCATCAAAAGCCTACTAACCAAGAAAAGTGTAGGACCAGACAGATTCTTAGCCAAGTTCTACAAGACCTACAAAGAAGAATTAATACCAATACTCCTCAAATTATTCCATGAAATAGAAAAGGAGGGAACCCTTCCAAACTCATTCTATGAGGTTAGTACCACCCTGATACCAAAGTCAGACAGAGACACATCAAGGAAAGAAAATTTGAGACCAATGTCCCTGATGAACCTAGATACAAAAATTATCAATAAAATCTTGGCAAATTGTATACAAAAACATATTAAAAAAATAGTGCACCAGGAGCTGGGATTATGGCTCAGTGGTAGAGTGCTTGCCTCGCATGTGTGGGGCACTGGGTTCGATCCTCAGCACCACATTAAAAACAAAGAAATAAAATAAAGATATTGTGTCCATCTGCAACTAAAAAAAAATTAAAAAAAAAATAGTGCACCATAATCAATTGGGGTTCGTTCCAGGGATGCAAGATTGGTTCAACATATGGAAATCAGTTAATGTAATCCATCACATCAATAAACTTAAAGATAAGAATCATATAATTTTATCAATTGATTCAGAGAAAGCATTTGACAAAATATAGCACCCTTTTATGTTCAAAACACTAGAAAAACTAAGGATAGTAGGAAAATACCTCAACATTGTAAAGGCTATCTATGCTAAACCCAAGGCCAATATCATCCTAAATGGAGAAAAATTGGAAGCATTCCCTCAAAAATGGGAACAAGACAGGGATACCCTCTTTCTCCACTCCTATTCAACATAGTTCTTGAAATTACAGCCAGAGCAATTAAATGAAAGAAATTAAAGGTATATGAATAGGAAAAGGAGAACTCAAATTATCATTATTTGCTGATGATATGATTCTATACTTAGAGGATCCAAAAAATTCTACCAGAAAACTTCTAGAATTAATAAACAAATTCAGCAAAGTAGCAGGATATAAAATCAGTACCCATAAATCAAATGCATTTTTGTACGTCAGTGATGAATCCTTTAAAAGGGAAATTAGGAAAACTACCCCATTCAAAACAGCCTCAAAAAAAAAATTGAATCAATTTAACAAGATGAAAGACTTCTACAATGAAAACTACAAAACACTAAAGAAAAAGATTGAAGAGGATCTTAGAAGATGCAAATATCTCCCATGCTCTTGGATAGGCAGAATTAATATTGTCAAAATATCCATACTACCCAAAGCACTATACAGATTCAATGTGATTCCAGATAAATTCCCATGTCATTCCTTATAGATATAGAAAAAGCAATCATGAAATTCATTTGGAAAAATAAGAGACCCAGAATAGTCAAAGCAATCCTTAGCAAGAAGAGTGAAGCAGGAGGCATCACAATACCAGATCTTAAACTATACTACAAAGCTATAGTAATAAAAATGGCATGGTATTGGCACCAAAATAGACATGTAGACCAATGGTACAGAATAGAAGATACAAAGACAAACCCACGTAAATATAGTTATCTCATACTAGACAAAGGCATCAAAAACATACACTGGAGAAGCGATAGTCTCTTCAACAAATGGTGCTGGGAAAACTGGAAATCCATATGCAGCAAAATGAAACTGAACCCCTATCTCTCACTGCACAAAACTCAACTCAAAGTGGATAAAAGACCTGGGAATTAGACCAGAGACCCTATGCCCAATAGAGGATAAAGTAGGCCTTTAGGCCCCAACTTCCTTAACAAGACTCCTAAAGCACAAGATATAAAAGCAAGAATCAATTAATGGGAAGGATAAAAACTAAAAGCTTCTTCTCAGCAAAAGAAATCATCAATCAGGTGAACAGAGAGCCCACTCTTTGGGAGCAAATTTTTGTCACATGCACATGGAGATAGAACACTAATCTTCAGGATATATAAAGAACTCAAAAAACTTTACACTAAAAAATCAAACAACCCAATCAATAAATGGGCTAACAGATACTTCTCAGAAGAAGATACTAAATGAATCAACAAATATATGAAAAAATGCACAACATTTCTAATAATTAAGATTTCATCTCACTTCTGTCAGAATGGCAGTTATCAAGAGTACAAACAACAATAAATGATGGTGAAGATGCCGGGGAAAAGGCACACTCATACATTGCTGGTGGGACTGCAAATTTGTGCATCCAATCTGGAAAACAGTATGGACATTCATTAGAAATCTTGGAATGGAACCACCATTTGAACCAGCTATCCCACTCCTCTGTCTATACCCTAAAGACTTAAAAACAGCATACTACAGTGACGCAGCCACTTCAATGTTTATAGCAGCAAAATTCACAATTGCTAAACTGAAACCAACCTAGATGCCCTTCAATAGATGAATGGATAAATAAACTGTGGTATATATACACAATGGAATATTACTCAACAATAAAAGAGAATAAAATCATGACATTTGCAGGTAAATGGATGTAGTTGAAGAACATCATGCTACGCGAAATAAGCCTTTCCCCCAAAGCCAAAGGCCGAATGTTCTCTCTGATAAGTGGATGCTGATTCATAATGAGGGCGGAGTGCAGGAAGAATGGAGAAACTTTGATTGGGCAAAGGGGAGGGAGGGGAGATGGGGCAATGAGAGCAGGAAAGATGGTGGGTTGAGATGGACATCATTACCCTAGGTACATATATAATTGCACATATGGTGCAATGCTACATCATGTACAACTATAGAAATGAAAAATTGTGCTGCATTTATGTACAATGAATCAAAATACATTCTGCTGTCATATACTTAATTAGAATAAGTAAATTAATTCATTTTTAAAAAGTCAAACCAATCACTCCCTAAATTTTGGTGATAATTTTTAATCACTAAATTAATTGTTATGTGTAAATCAGTAATTAAAATTAAAAATTATTTAACCTGGGTGTAGTTACACATGCCTATAATTCCAGTGGCTCAGGAGGCTGAGCCAGGAGGATCACAAGTTAAAAGCCAGCCTTAGCAACTTTGCAAGGCCCTACACAATGTAGCAATATCCTGGCTGTATCTAAAAAAAAATTTAAAGGGCTGGAGATGTTGCTCAGTGGTTAAGCACGCCTGGGTTCAATCCCTATTACAAAAAAAATTTTAATTATAGCATTAAATCAGAACATTAGAATATGAATAGACCATTTTGTATTGAAGAACTTAAGAGTAGTGAATTAGTATTAGGTTCAAATTTTAGCTTTACAACTACTTGGAAGGCTTTGTGTTAGTCCTTATTTTTTCATTTCTGTGACCAAAATACCTGAAAAGAACAATTTAGGAGAGGAAAAGCTTATTTTGGCTCACAGCTTCAGAGATTCAGTCAATGGTTGGCCAGCTCCATTGATATGGGCTCAGCATGAAGCAGAACTTCATGGCAGAAGATCTTGGTGGAAGAAAGCTGCTCAGCTCCTGGGATCTGAGAAGCACAGAAAGTGAGATGCCAGGGACAAAATATGAACCCCAAAGGCATGCCCCCAGCGACCTACTTCAATACGACCCCAGTACAATAGTCCTTTTAAATTATTAATTCATCAAATGGCTTAATCCACTGATTATGTTACAGCTTTCATACTGTAGTCATTTTACCTCTGAACATTCCTCTGAACATTTAAAAGGACAATAGTCCTTTTAAATTATTAATTCATCAAATGGCTTAATCCACTGATTATGTTACAGCTTTCATACTGTAGTCATTTTACCTCTGAACATTCCTGCATTTTATGAGTTCACAAATATTCTAACAAGAACAGCTTTTTTTTTTTTTTTAAAGATACACATTCATTGAGGTATAATACACATTCATTGAAAAACTACATGTTTAAAGTATAGAATTTAATAAGTTGTGGTATATATATGTGTATATGATATGTATGTATTGGTATGACTATGTCCTATGAAAGACCTAATTTATGCTTAATTTCTTAAGAAACTGCCCAATTCTTTTCCAAAATAGATGTCTACTTATGTTTTCTCCACAGTATGTGAAAGTTCCAGTTACTCCATATCCCATTCAACATTTGGGATGTTCAGTGTTTTTAATTAGACATTTGTAATAGGTGTGTAGTTATCTCTGATAGTGTCTTATTTTGTATTATCCTTCTTAATAATTGACATTCCTTATTTTTATGTGCTTATTTACCATCAGTATATCTTTTCTGATGAAATGTTTGTTCAAATATTTTGACCATTTAAAATGCTTTCATTACTGTTGAAATTTTGAAAGTTCTTTTCTCCAGTAGCTCCGTGACCCCTTGTCGGCAGTGGTGGCAGTGGGCAGCTGGCCATTGAGGTGGGAGCACCTCCCTGGCTCACTCAGAGCAGAGCAGCAAATGCTGGGTTTTGCTTCCACTGTGTTGTTGACAGGTATCTCTAGATACCCATTAAAACCATTTCCCTCAAGGCACCTTCCTAGGATCTTCAGATGAGGATGTGGATAGTAAAAAGGTTTTGCCTCTATTTCCTATACCTCCAGGTCTTGGCTTGGGCACTAAGGGCCGAATGAATCACTTTCTGGTAGAAACTTGTGATTCATTCATGGCACACCAGTGTTCAAAAGTACATAGATCAGGTCATTCTGCATTATAATTAGTAGGACCTTTTCTGTGGATAGAAGTAAGAGGGTTTCTAGACAAAGTACCTTCAAATTTTTACCAATCCCTTTAAGAGTGCTGAGAATATTCTTAGGATACGGAATGAAAAGTTGGAGTTTGATCAGGTACAAAAGTTCTAGAATATAAGTTTGTCAGGATTCTAATTGACAGAGTTCATCATCCTCTAACATATTACTAATACTACCATTCTCTGTTAGTGATAGAAAAGATCTCATCACCATCTGTGCACATCCCTTTCCATATTTTTTAGTCATCTAGTATTTTTAGGTCTTACTAATAAGGCCAAGGTCAAAGTCACCATATTTTAAACCCAGATATCCCCACTTTCTATTTGCATACCCCCACTCATGTTCTCTACATTGCAGCCAAACAGACCTTTTGCAAATTCGGGTTGAATGATAACGTAGCCTGCCTGAAACCTTTAATGTCTCAACATTTTTCTTAAGAAAAAGAACAAAAATCCTTCATATGACCCGAAAGCCTTTCTGTTTTAGTTTCTGCTTAGACTTAAAATATTCCATTCTTTATTATCTGAATAATTGTTTAAGTTATCCATTTAATATTATAGGTGTCTATGGGACTGTATTTTCTGTTTTAAACATGTCTGAGTACATTAGGATCCACCATGGCTTATGCATGTAATTAAAGTATGGAATAAGCATTTTAAAAATTAAAAGATTTAATAAAACTGCAAAATATCCATTTTTTGAATGATGTGTTTACATGTTAACATGGTTACCATCAGGGATTTAAAGGATCTGAAGAGTCTTTTAGTTAAATATGTTAAGCTTAATAGTCATGTAACTTGGATGAGAGGCTGAGCTGCTTGCCCTCCTTCCACTAGTGCTGGAAATTTTGTGACTCTTGATGAGGGAGGGATAGATACTCTCTAGTTGCCTTGTTCTGTATTTTCTCATTGTTAACACAGTCAAGAGGAAGAAAGAGTAACTCATGTTTGAACTAAAGACAAGTCAAAAATTAGAATGGATATTTATTACAAAATATTTGGCCTTGGGGCATTGGAGAAAGATGAAGAGATGAGCAAGCATAAAACCAAAGGAAATAAAGTATCTGGAGAAACCAGGAACTCTTTGGACAAAGACCTTTGTATGAAAGCGGAAACTAAACATTTGTTTCAGGGCTTGGAGGGTCCAAAGTAATAAAACATAACTACCTTGAGCAATGAGGGGAAGAAAAAATATGATAATTTCCTAGGCAAAGTTAAGATATAAAAATATGCTTATGTGGCTCAGATGAAAGTTGAAGTTAAAAAAAATTTCTTTTTAGTAGCTTGTGTATGTGGAAGGTTGAAATGGTGGTAGGATTCCCTTTCTCAACCTAGCTCTGTGTTCAGAGGATTTAGTCAAAGCAGTGCTGTCAGAAATGCCTGTGTTCATTAGTTTCCATTTTTGTGTGTGTATATTTTAATGTGAAAGGTAGTGATATTGGCAAATGAGAAGATGGGGTATTTTGAGGGAGACTGCTCATTTGGTTTGGATCACCCCAATGCAGACTCCAACTGCTTAGGTGTTTTTGAGTCTTGAGTGATAACTGAGTGTTATCAACTGTGTGAAAATTAAAGTTTACTTTCAAACAGCAAGGAGGTACTTAATCGAGTTCTAGTTAAAAAAATATTGGAAGTTATAATTCAAAGGAAGGTGATATAATGTGAGCCTAATCTTTGGTGATGATTATTTAAAAAAGCCTCAATCAAGTACAGAATAGACTGTGGTGTCCCAGAAAGTAAGGGAAAAAAAGTGGTTTTTGCTTGATAACAGGAAGATGTTCAATATGTCTGTGTGAGGGACATTTTGTTTTAATCTGTAAAGGATGCTTAAAGAGAACCTCTCCAGTTCACCGATTTATTGAAGGGATTCTTTTTCGAGTTCCGCTGGTATCAGCCAATATGTTGGTTACTTTCATATGCATTTTGTCATGGAACTAATTTATTGGCCAAGCATGCTTTCATTTAAACATCACATAAATATTTTCAACAAATTAAAGTTGTTGGCAAGCAGTTTATCTGATGACAGAGACTCTGTGCCTTTGGGCCAAGGTAAACTGTTACACATCAATGCAGACTTTAGAAGCAGTTTACTCATTACTTCATTCTTTGACTCAGCAGATATTTATTGAACAAATGTTAGGAGCTGGGAAACTCTCTGGACATTAGAAATTCTAATGTGATGCAGGCAAGCAAATTAGGTTCTTAGCCTGGTTGGGAAAGATCGTATTTGAGTTGTTTTTTTATGATAGGTGATGCGTGAGGTGGGGTAGTGTTGAAAGTGGTCTAGGAGGATGGAGGAATAAA
Organism: Geosciurus inauris; assembly: GCA_004024805.1. Classification (NCBI taxonomy): domain Eukaryota; kingdom Metazoa; phylum Chordata; class Mammalia; order Rodentia; family Sciuridae; genus Geosciurus; species Geosciurus inauris. Next base: position 61,402 of record PVHX01004673.1, read on the forward strand.
CAGAAGGTATGGAAAGATGAAACAGAAAGGAGGGCAGCCTTTTTGCACTTTGGTGTAACATCGGTCGGGGCCTGTGGGTGCAGGGGTAGCCTCCGGAGAGTGAAGCAATGCCTCTCAGCTGAAAGCAATTCTTTGGAGAAGGGGAACAGCTATGAGCCTTTAGCCCCCAACACTCACAGGAGCAGAGAGATGGTACACTGGCTGGGTGGAGGAGATCTGGGCCCTGTGTCAAAACAACCTCAGTTGACCACAAGAGTGATTGGGAGATAAGACTGAGATAAGAGATATCAAATGCTGATCCCTCCTTTGAGAAGTGTGAATATGAACATTTTCCAGAAAACAACCTTAGCCCTATTTTCACAATTAACATCTCTCTCTAGGCAATGCCTGCTACTCCTCTGCAGTAACTCATCACCACCTTTTTAATGTCCTCATGACTCCCATATCCATACATCTAGCCAGGCTTCTGCAAATTGATGTTTGTTGATTGAATAAATGTACCAGGAATTTTATTCTGAAGGAGGAAAAAAAATTACAGGCAGAGGAAAGAGTGGTTCAAAGGCAAGTTCAAAAGGTAGGACGATGAATTTACATCATAGTGGAAATTCAGATCTGTGCAGATCTGACAAACAGGTGAAACTGTGCTGGTTGTATCTAATGACAATGTATTATTATGCATTAATAGCATTATTATGATTAATACTAATTTCCTTGTCTAAATCAAAAGACATTAGTCTTTTATATCTAAAGAAGTCTTTTGTATCTAGGTCAAAACAGACAGCTAAGACAGACTTCTCTTTCCTACTCATTTTGTTTCCAAGAGAGAAAATCTGATATGTTTAATCAGTGGCTGAAAATGAAGTTCCCTGTTGTCCCCTAGGTGGTAGAGTGCTTCTCTCTTTGGATCTGCAGGCAGGAAACAAGTCAGGCTAGGTAGGGAAAGGTGTCCTTACATCTGTAAATGTGCATCTCACTGGCCAAGCACAGAGAAGGGGAGAACCAAGAGGGACATGGTTGAGAAGGAGACCTGGGCAAGCCTTTCCCTCGAGAAAAAGGAAGGAATCTTTACAAATCAGACAAAAGTGCACAAAGATTTCTCTGAAAAAATGGAAAAGGACACTCCAGCTTAAAAATCTTTGATGATAAGGAATTCTCTGGGGAAAGATAGCCAGAGAAAACACAGGACTTAGCTTTCAGAAACAAGCCTTTTGGAAATCAAGGGGGAAAATGCTGGCTGGAAATTCCTGGCAGTGAGCAAAGACGGCATGTCATGGTGCTTGATTCTTCTTAGTAATGGGTTTTGTTTTGTTCCACATTACCAAGTCACAAATACAAAGAGCGGAAAGTGTTAAGGAATTACTATTTAGTGACTCCCACACCTCACCCACTGTGGGAGGTGTTTGACATACATCATGCCAGGTGATCTTCAGAGCATCTTGCTATCTTCTTGTAAAGACGAGGAGGCCAGAGCTCAGAGTCAATAATTTTCCCATGTCCATATAGTTATTCAGACATGTTCTTTCTTCAGGAATACTTAAAGCCAAATTCACTGTTCCATTTTCCCACAGATCCAAAATTTGAGGGATGATAGGATTTTCCTGAGTTGTAATTGGTCATGAAGAAGAAACTCCTCATAGTCAGGTAATTTGAGGACAGTGCAGTGATCCTAAAGCACACTACTCAGGGTCTGCACCCACCTTACTCAGGTCTCTATAAAAATAGACACAGGTTACTGATGCCTGGTGGTAGTTAGCCCCAGCTTACAGCCAGCTTCCCTATTTGGTCATCCATGAAGTAGGAATAAAATCAAATATGCTTCTGCTGCTTGTTTTCCTGCAATAAATCCTGGGAGAATATTGTTTTATAGCAACAATGGTTTCTGATGGAAAAATACATGTTTGATATATTTGAGTAGTTATTTCCATTGTATTTTCTGAAAGTGTTATTTTGAGTGTTACCAGATTTGTTTTGTATTCTTTTGACATAAAATAGGGAGACCTATTTCTACTTCTTTTTTTGATCTTTGAATATTTAAAATTCTTATGTCTTTTCTTTATGGAAGATCCAACATATCATAATCTCATCATTTAATTAAATATTTTTCTGTTTAAAGTGCTTTGATAGCTGTTGATATAAATAGATCCTGTGAATTAGAGGAAAGAATTTAGGCCATTAGAAATAGCTTTTCAAAATTCCCTCTGTCTCAGTTGGTTTGGGTTGCTATAATAAAATATCTTAGACTGGGTAACTTATTAACAAGAGAAAGTTCTTTCCTATGTTTTTGGAGGCTGAGATGTCAAAGATCAAGGCACCAGAAGATTCAGCATCTGGTAAGGACTTGCTTTAAAGATAGTGCCTTCTCTCATGGCAGCATGTTTCCGTCATCTTCTTTTATAAGGAAGTTAATTCCATTCTTAGTTGCTTCCCCAAATCCCCACCTCTTAATATTACTGCATTGGGGATTAAGTTTCAATTTCTGAATTTGGAGGGACATAAGCATTTAGACCATGGCACCCTTCCTATTATCTTAGAAATATACTAAGCATATTCAACAAGAGATAGGTAGGAGGATGATAATCGTATACATTAGCTGTTGCAACACCTCTGTTCACGGTTACTTAACAGCCTATCCTTATGTTTTAGGTATGACTCTCCCTGCGAAGACTGGTTGATGCCTCTGTGTGTGGCTAGTGGCTTGTGGTTTCTGGACCATGGCATGGCTGCACAGGTTTCTACAATTCACATGCTTAGAGATCCAGAGGAAAAGGTTTGGTCTCAGGATGTTGGTAGCAGCCTGGATACAATGGCTACCAGTCTGCCTTTGTGATTTGGGCTTAGAATCCTATAAGTTGTCCCTGAAGTTCCTATCTTTTGTGGGCGAGAGAAATCATTCTGCCCCTGTGCTTCTCCCTGAGGGTATTATAGCAAAAGCAGCAGCTTATTTCTCCTTGGCTCATTTATTTCCCAAATCTTCTCAGAGGAACGGGGGACTGCTATTATCTTACCTAGGGATAAGTAACTTACTCAGGGAGAGAATAATCCTGGAAATCACAGCATTTGAAATTTCAGGTCTCAAAATTCTACTTTGCTGCACATTTTAAAGTAAACACACAATATCTAAATATCACTATATTTGGTTTGACTTTAGTGTTATTCTTTGCCACTATTTTGTGTGAAATTCTGAACGTTTAGGTTCTCACGTGTTCTCTTTCCTCATTCCTCTGGGTACAGCAATTTTGATGGGAACTGTTTTTTTTTCCTCTGAAGTCAAATTTCCTACCTTGGCATCCCAAGCTTTTGATAATCAGACTTCTGTCTCATTATTTTTTCCAACAGTCTCTATTTTATGATAGAGTGAATTTCATCCAAGCTGCCTATGTCTGTTGTCTGGATCTTATATTTTCACCACTCCTTACTTACCTGTCCATTCTGACCTTCAGAGCTCAACTTGGATAGTTCCTCTTCATGGCTATATGATGTTCCAGCTGCCTACCTCACATTCTAAGTTCCAGTTATGTCCTTCTCATGTATGTTACTCTTCATTTTGATACCCTGATGGTAGTACGTAGGCATGGTTTATCAGATACAAATAAAAAAATTAGTGTTCTGGTATCAGGTATGCATAAGCTACTTTTGTTCTGGTTTAGTCCCGTCTTGTGCTCACATGACTCCTCCTCAGGATGCATTTGCCTTTGTAGACAACAGCAGAGATTGGTTCCTAGCATTGCCATGTCACCTGCATTAATTGAGTAACATTATCATGATGTTTCCCATGTCCAGAGTATGCTAGTTCCTTTGCATTTGCTTAGGTTTCTGCTTGCATGGGTATTGCCCATGAGGGATGCACTCACTAGTAATAGTAGCTTTTTTCTAGGCTTGTAGTATTGATGGTCCTGATAGCTCTATTGGTATGCAACAGACTGGCTATAAAGCAATTACACAGAAAAGTGAATATGAGCCTTTGGATACTTATTAGTTGAAGAACATAATGAAGACATGATGCTCTGTAAATGAGTAAATGGCTTGTGCATTTGTAAACTAGCTAATGTAGTCATTCATTAATTCATTAAACAATCATTGAGTACATTAGGTGCACTAAGCCTCTATTAAGAGGGGAAACAAGAATATTTATAGACATTTCATTTCTTCAAGTATCTGGAAATCTAAAGGGGAAGGCATTCATGTAAATCATTTCAGTAAGGCGTGATAAGCTTTATTTACATTATACTATATATTCTAATACTTGTGGAAGATATACTTGCTCTTTGGATTTAAGTTCTCTGAAAGGTCGGAAGGATATGCTATTAGATAACTCAGAAACTAGTGATACTTAGAACTGACTTTCAAGAAAGAGATTTTAGTTCTGAGTGGAAGAAGGGATTATGATGATTGCCAGTTCTCAGAATTAGAAGGCCCAGTTGATGAGTTTCATTAGTAAGATATTAGCTTTGCATGAATAGCAAGGCAAAAGTTTAGATATCACAACATGCACAAACATGCATGGGCCAAAGGTAAAAGAAACTTGTTGCTAACATCTGGTAGTATTTAATGGTTTATAACCTGTCTTCTTGCTTATATTCTATCAAAGGTAATCTAGAACTTTTGCAAAAATAATTTATTAGTACATTTTCACCTTCAAAAAACTTTTTAAAGCTCTACTATTTTTTTCAAGCATTATGGCAATTCTAATATCTATTCAGTGCTTAATCTTGGGATAAAGATTAAGATAAAGATAAAGTCCATTGGGGACTTAAGAGGCTTACTAAAGTCACATATATACTTCTGTCATCATGAGCAGGTATAGATATGATCTATAAGGGAGCAACATTATGTTATCTATATTGCTTTTATTCACCCTGTAAGACCTTTTGGTACCATTTTGAATACTTCACAGGTGTCACAGGATAGTGATAGTCAAAAAAATCTGGGTGACTCTATCACTTCATGGTAATCATACTAGACTTATTGGTGTTCTGGCAGGATGATTGATTGATTTGTTGATTCACTCATTCTTCAAATATGTATTAAATGTCAACTAAGGTTCAGGTACTGACATTGTGCCAGTAATATTATCTACTTTTATTCAAAGGAAGGCAGTTGTATTATGCATAATCTCAGTTGTTATCTAAGAAATTTACAAGGAACTAGACTAGTTACAGTGATAAATTATTAGCTATTAGTTATTATATAACTTATTTGGATTTTAGAGCAATTTGGGAGGAAAACATGAAAATGTGGGAATAAGGAAGAACAATGAACAAATGATATAACTGAATACTTAGTCATTCCAGAATTGAAGAATGATGAAATGTTTATAGGTACCTACTGCATGCAAAATACCATATCAGGTACAAAAAGGTACAAAGTTGGATAAGTCCCAGTATCAAGAAAATTTTTGTCTCATGAGTTGTATTCAACATATATGTAAATAAATATGAGATAGAGCTTTAGGATTTCTATGAGATATTTGAAACAGTGCTTTTTCAGGTGTTGTAATCTTTGGTGGCTCAGCAGAGGTGTCATTTGTACTGGCCCTTAATCATGGGATAGTTTTTAGATCTTTAGATATGGAAATACAGAGAGTTATAAGTGAAAAGAGATGTAAGCAAAAAGACAAAAACAAATCAAAGAACACAATGTGTTCTCTTTGGCTAGAGTCTAGCAAAGTGGTAGAATAAGATTTGAAATTCTTTTTTTTTTTTTTACTTC
>PVHX01004673.1:67210-122012 GCA_004024805.1 Geosciurus inauris
TATATATATATATATATATATTTATATATATTTTTTATCAACCATCTTTACTATACCCATTCCCCTTTCCTGCCCCCCGCCTCCCCCGTGTCGCGTCCAGTGTTTCTCTATTTCTCTTATGTTTCCCATTCCCACCTCCCTTATTCATCAGCATCCACTAATCAGAGAGACCATTCGGCAACTGGGGCCACATAATAAAGGACTCTTAATGCCAGGTTTGGGAGTTTGGCCTTTATTTAAAAGGCAATGAAAAATGTTACATATCAGTGTCAACACACAGGTTGTGTCTGGACTGTGTGGCTAGTTTTTGTCAATCTATGTCATCGTAACCTTTGCAATTAAACCACTAGTCAGGAGCATATATCAATGTCTAAGAATTTTAGGATCAACTTCTCTAGGGGAATTCATAGTAAAACTTTAGATTTGATTCTTTTGTGAATTTTCCTTAAGGCAATATAAAAATCTGATATATTGTGTGTTGACTACAAATTTTAAAATAAATGGTGGAATGCTCTTGTCTGCCAGCTGCTGGAAAGTAAAATAATGACACATTAAGTCATGGAAATGTGGGAATTAAAACTTTCACAGAAACAAAAAACAAAGTCATCATTTCTTTCCTTATCTCTGTCTCTGTGTCAGGTCCCCTTGCTTGCTCATGTCTTGTCCTTTGAGATGACCTGAATTGCCTCTACTTCAGCACTTGTGATTTCCACAAGGGGTGAAACACCATTTTGGAATTCAGTAAGACACTTTTGGCCTCATTGGCTCAAAATAATTGGAGTTATTTCATTTTATTTCTTCTAAAGGAAGAAACTGCAAAGTTCAGAAATTGACCTCTATTCTTTTACCTTTCTGTAGTTCTTAGTTCGTTCCAAGGTCTGCTGGAGTCATGGCTCTGAGCATATTTCTGACTATGTGGTGCTCTAGTAATCCACCAATCCTGCAAATTCTTTTCCTTGAATTTAGGAAGCCTTTGCATTTTTCTCTGAAGACAGTTTTACCAGCTGACAATTTGAGTTAGCTAAGTTCCATATATAAATTTATGCAGGAAGGAGAAGGAGAAGAAAATATGTGGGAATGAAAACAAATATTTGAATGCAGTGAAATAGTTCTAATCCCAAAGATGTCAAGTTGTAGTGATTTTTTAAAAAGATCTTCAATTTGTAGAATACTTTATAATATTCTCTGCCAAAAACTCCAAGTATGTATCAGTGTCTTTCACCATTTTCTTTGTGGTGTCGTGTGGTCCATAAATTTAGTATGTTGTCCAGGTTACGTACTGGATACCTGCAGATAAAATCCCAAAACACATTGGTACCCTGATGGCCATGTATGACAAGCCTCTCCTGATTTTCTGTTCCTTCTCTATCTCCTCATCAAGCACACATTGAACATTTCCAATGTGTTGGTATCTGGTGACACTCTTGAAACTTTAATGTGATAAAAATAAACTGAGGGTGTACTGTGATGTAGATTCTGAGGTCTGGGTTGGGGCCTGAATATCTGCATTCCTAATAATAACTGGAGTATGCTGGTAGGGGGACCACTTTTTGGGCATCAAAGCTCTTTGAGATCATTTTTACTAAGCTAACTCATAATGTAATAGGAGCAATAGGCTACCAGTACTGAAAAAACAAAGCAACTAAAAGGTATTCTGAATTTAGTGATATACACATTTCATTCAGAAGAAAGGAGGTATTCATTTTTGTGGAATGTAGGAGGAATTCAGGATGGCTTCATAGATGAGAAACCTTTTAATTAATCTGAACTTTGGAAGATATGAAGATATTTAGCAGGAATGGAGCGTATTCCAGATGGAGGGAATTTGTACCAGAATTCATGGACTCCCTAGACCCCTGTGGCTTGGACTTTGGGTATACACTAAAAATATGATGGAGATAGGACAGGAAAGGGAACTGGCTTAGTTTAGATTTTCCAGTACACATATGCAAATATATCTAGGAATTTTGTGTCAAATAAGGATAAAAATTAAACACACACACACACACACACACACACACACACACACGTTCCTGGTCAAAACTGCCATTTTGCTTGCTCACAAATCAATTTTATCTTCAGAAAAACAGTCAATTTTAACAGTGAATTTTTGTCTTTGAGCCATGTTTTAACTTTATAACTTGGAGTCTTTAAAGGAAATATAAATAGTACACTTTGAAAAATTTTTGTTTCAATCTGAGAAACATACATAAACTTTTTGAGATTTTTTCACTTGAGGCTGCTTCAAATTGTCCGTAGTTTTCTGCCTTTTAGAACCTGGTTGCTTTGTAGATGGGTCTCCATGGTTTTAGATAAAGTCTGCCTTTTTACCTATGGCATTACTGGTCCTTTATGATTTGGTTCCAACTTATTTTTCCAGCTTATCTCTTACTATATTTTCCCCAATGCTCTCCTTGTCATCTCCCAGGGATATTTATATTTTACTTGTTAAATGCATGAAATACCTGCTCTATAGTGGAATATGTGTGTGGCTCTGAGGATATAGTTTAGAACACAGTAGAATTGGAAATTGCCTTAAAAGAATTTATCTCCTGGGGCTGATAGGTATTTACAAGTAGATCCAACAAATTATGATAGAGTGCTATGAAAGAATGTAAAATTACAGGAATCTTACTTATAGTGAAATTAAGCATTGACGTTCCTGAATAAGTGATGTTTGAGCTCAGACCTGAAGAAATCAAAGGGGGCAAATCGGAGAGCTTTAGGTGGGAGTCAAGGAAAGAGGTACAACACAGCAAGTGGACCATTGTAGGCTAGCAGGAAAGTGCAAAAACCACTGGAATGTTGCCTAACATAGGGACAAGAGGAAGAATGGTAAGAACCAAGAGTTAGGCAGGGTCCAGTTGCAGAACGCTTTGTACTTGGTGCTAATGAACATAAACATGTGCAGTGGGTCTGAGATACCACATCTGAAAAAATGTCTGTTCTCCCAAAGACTCTCTTTGTGATGGGTGATCATGGGCAGTGTTTAAACACTATTTCTGCTGCCTTCCAGCCCTTGCTTATGTTGTATTCTGTGTTCTTCTACAGAATTCCATACATTTTTCTAAGACCTGTTAAAGTAGAATATGCTTTGTAAAATTTTTTTTTGATCTTTCCCATTAAAGTTATTCTCACTTTTATGCTTGTCTGTCAATTTATACACCTCATGTGATCTTTGTAACAGGCTTTCTTTCCTTTGTAGCACTTGGTATACATATCCCCTAATAATTTGGAAAGTTCCTTGAGGTCAGAAAGTCTGTCTAGAATGGCAAGATGTTAGTTCAAATATCACACAATTATAACCACAGAGTTTTTATTGATTTTGAGGATTTTAACATAGCCATCCTAATGATATAGTCTAGGGGTTCTGGAAAGGCTGGAAATGCATTTCATTTCTGTTAGTTGTTTTATTCTTGATGTTTAGTTGATGGTATGTAAAACACACCCATTAAAATGTTGTATGTTTTCATTCAAATTTTAATTTTTCTCTGTTGACAAAATGATTTCAACTATGTTCCTATTAAAAGTTTCTGTATTTTTGAAGAGTTCTAGGTTGAGTTATGGTGAGATTATTTCTTTATCATTACCACTTCAAATTAACATAAATGTGTCACCAGGTTTCCCTTTGAGAAATTAAAAGAGCTCATCTGAGCATGTGTCTGCATCATGCTGGACTGCAAGAGGGAAGGCACTGGGAAGTGTTCCATGCCCGCGTTCCCTCTTTCTGGGGACCCTGAGTGGAAGCCATTTGAACCACAGTTGGTTGCTTATGTTTATCTGAGTTTTGCTTGCTAAATGGAGGAGGTTTGGAGAGAGAATAGGATATACATTTTGGAGCATCATAGGCTAGTGAGAAAGTGTAGTGTATTCAAGTAACTGATGGAAATTCAATATTGCTACACCCTAGCATATGAAAGGGAAATGTGAGAAATGAGAGTGAGGCCCTCATCGTGGTTTTGGATACCATCAACAGCTCTTTTAGTGACTTTAGCTTATTGATTTTCAGATCACTTAAGTACTTTCTTACTCTTGCTTTTTTGATTCACAGTTTGAAAACCCCAAATACCCAAATTATTCTTCTTTGAACATGGGCCTCTTAATGGAGGTTAAGGGTAGAGAGCAGTGTTCTCCCTGGACTCATTTCTAACCTCTGAGAGCAATCCAAAGAGAAAAAGACAGAAGTATCATCAGCTTTCCAGAAGAGGTTTTGCCCTACCCCCATCAGGCATTCACTTGCTCTTCATGTTCTTATAAGGACTTAGGTACAGATTAGGAAAAGCAAATGCCAGCTGAGGACGCCTTCCTTTGTACCACATCCAGGGAAAGAGATCTGACAGTATCCAAGGCAAAGCTTTCTATAAACACCCTCCTTTTTAACCCAGCCATAAAGAGTTACTTGCAGAAAAATAACCACTTAAAACCCTTTGCCCCCATGTTCAGATTGCTGCCAAAGCTTTTGCCTTAGCTTACTTCAACAAGAATAAACTGTGCAAAAGCTCTGGAGTTCTCAGGCAATGTCTCTGCCTGCCCTGCTTGCTTAAGGTCATTAAAATCCTGGCCTCTGCCAAAAGACTTAGAGCACAGCCATCCCGTTCTTGGAGTGATCTGTAATTTTGCTTAGGTCACAGACTTTTCAGTGGCCAACAGCACTGAAATGAGTTCTACTTAGTGGTGTTATATATAAACAAGATGCAAAGCATGAGTGTGATAATCATAAAGTTGTATTCATAATGAAGATAGGCTATGTAGGAAATTGCTAATACATTCATACTCGTGAGGTCTTGAAAATAAAGTTTTCCTATTATCCTGTAAGTTGAAATGACTTTATATTCCAAATGCTATTTCTTTACAGATTTCATTCTTTATTGACTTCTAAAAACGCCTTCACATTTATCCTCCGTGCATTTGTGGCCACGTCTACATAGCCAAATAGATGTGATGAGTTGTGTAATTACATAAGTCAAGGCTGTCAAGGAAAACTGTTCAGGCCATAAAAGCAAAGCCACTTTTAAAGCATCATTGTTTGATCACTCTGAACTAAAATGTCTAGTAACTCTTTCTTTGGCTTTGGTTAAAGAGAGAAAATAATTCATATAACAAGATAAAAAGAGCTAAAAGAAGAAATTGTATTCATATATTTGCTTCTTGAATTTTTCCTGTATCATGACTGATTAGAAAAGATTATAATTCAGCTAGGCCAGGTGGCACATGCCTGTAATCCCAGCGGCTCTCGAGGCTGAGGCAGAAGGATCGCAAGTTCAAAGCCAGACTCAGCAGAAGTGAAGAGCTGAGCAATTCAATGAGACCCTATCTCTAAATAAAATATAAAATAGGGCTGGGGATGTGGCTCAGTGGTCGAGTGCCTGAGTTCAATAGCCAGTACCCCAAAAAAATAAAATTACGATTCAACTTTCTTTTCAGTCTAACAATTACAAAAATTGAGGAAATACTTCATGTTTTTGTTTAGTAAGCAAAAGACAAGAGAATGAAATACACCATTAGTTTATGAATAATTCTGCATTAATATATGTACATGAGCTTATTCATTCTTATTCTTTTCAAACAGATTTTAATAGGAGGATAAGATGCTTGTAGTTTGTATCCAATTATCTAAATGTTTTCATCAAAGGTAAATTAGTAATATTTTTAGAGGGTGAAAGTACTCAGGAAATTCTTGTGTGTGCTCATTGACCTGATACACTGACTCAGAGGAAATTCTAGAGGAAGAAGGAAGGCCAAGGGCCTAGTGGAGGTGCCTGAGGAGGGCAGGGATGGGGAATCAGTTAGACAGAACAGAGGCAGGGCAGGGCAGGCAGCAGTGGTGGTGGTGAGGGTTACTGGTGGTACAAAACGTGTGAAGAACTTTCCAAATGTTATATCAATGTTATATTATTTAATCCCTCCATTTATAACACAGGTTTTATTATCTCCATTTTAAATATGAAGACTCTGAAGCTCATAAAACTTGTTCAGGATCACAAATTGGTAAATTGCAGCTGGGGTTTGTCCATTATTCTTTCAAATTCCAAAGTTCAAGTTTTCTCTGCCAAGTTCAGATCACAATGGTTAACGTGTGGTGTTTCCAAGGATTGGGATACATCCGGAAGATGGAAATATGCCCAAGTCTTTTTTAAGTCTTTAGAAACTTCAGGAAGATTATGGGAAACTTGATTTATATGTGTAATTAATCTCCTGGGGCATTCATGGGATTCTGGTCACTGAACAAATTATTTAACGAGCACCAGCCAACTTCCAGGCCTTGTTGGTATGAAGAAAAAAAATGGGACCAAATAGAAGCTTCCCAACACCACTGATGAGGACACACTCATCAGTCCCAATTTATGATTACTGTTAATGATTTTAATGATGCAATGAAATTTAAAAAATACCAGTAAATATTTTCTCTATTTGCTATCTGTCAGAAAACTGCAATTAAATACAGTCTTTGAAAGAGCAACTCCAAGAAGTAGCTACCTGGCCTTTCAAGTATACTTGTGAATATTTCTCAATTAACCAGATAATGGACTTCTTAAAAACTCCTATCCTGTCTGTGTTACCATGTTTTTCTGGGATGGTACCGATGAAGCAGCCTAGGGCTTCTGTTTGCACCAAATAACATGGTTCTTATTACCCTGTACTTCTGCCTCATTGCCCATTGAGTAAAAGGTGGCATTTGTACCCCAAAGGGGAAAAAAAAGTTTGAAGTCTTCTTCATGACCTGGCTTTCTTTTTTTAATCCCCTTGGATTTTTCCGATATCATAACTATCCAAGTTCCACCTTCTAAATGTTAGGAACTTTACTTGAAAGTTTAAATGAAATCCTGGCCATCATGACAAATTCTTGAATATTCTAAGAAAACAATGCTGCGGTTGCAGCTTCAGCATCACTTGTTTTTTTGATGCTTGGTTCTCTCTGCTGATCTGTTTCCTGGATTTGGTGAGAGAATTGTTGCTTTGTCCCCTGCCCACCCACACCCACTGTGTACCACATATAATCTTCAAATTTTATTATTGCAATAAAAGTGCTTTATGCTGACTTAAAAAAGAAAAAGAATGTGTCCACAGATAGGCAGATTCAACAATTTGCTCACTCCCAACCTGGTGGCCCTGGAAGGAAGAACTCTTCTTGTGGCTTCATCAATGATCCTTATTACTTTCTCTGTCTTGGATAATGGATTTTATTTTTTTTTTTGGTACTGGAGATTGAACTCAGGGGCACTCGACCACTGAGCCACATTCCCAGCCCTATTTTGTGTTTTATGTAGAGACAGGGTCTCACTGAGTTGCTTAGCGCCTCGCCCTTGCTGAGGCTGGCTTTGAACTCGGATTCTCCTGTCTCAGCCTCCCTAAGTGCTGGGATTACAGGCTTGAGCCATGGCACCTGGCTGGATAATGGATTCTTTAAAAAAAAAAATTTAGTTGTTGATGGACCTTTATTTTATTTATTTATATGCGGTGCTGAGAATTGAACCCAGGGCCTCGCACACGCTAGGCAAGTGTTCTACCACTGAGCTACAATCCCAACCCTAGATTCTTAATTCTCTCTAGAGAAGGTAGTAAATGCAGTCTCTTGGGCCTTTTAACATGCACCTAGCAATTTGAACCTCAGTGAAGTTTAAAAAAAATAAAAATCCTTTAAGACCTTAAATCATTTGAAAGAGTGAGCAACTCCAGGAGGCAGATTAAAAAGAAGATGGGTAAGGAAACACATGACTTTTATTAGCCAGGGTTCCCAGGAGCCCTTTCATGGGGTAACCTTTTAGCCTTTCCTTTAAGCTTGTCAATTTAGTAAATGACTTTAATCCCAAGATGTTTCCTTCATAAACTAGAGAAAGAAGAATCATGTTAGTCTAAGCATCTCTCTTTATTGAATACGACCCTAGTAAATTAAACATAAGCTGAGATAATGACGAGATAATGAGTTCTAGGAGAAGCTCATAATCTGACATAACATTTATCCTTAGTCTCCCTTTCCTCCACTTTACCCTTCATACATCACATTGTACTGTTTCCTTTGTCCAAAGAACAGAGACTTTTTTGGTGAGATATAGGTGCCCTTTCAAAAACTCTCTTGAGTCCAGGCCTTCATTTTAGATGCCCTCTATGTAAAAATAACAAATTAGAGTTGATTAGCCTGAAGAGTTACTTATGAAAAATGTTTTCCTGTAGCATCTCAACTTGCATTTTCAGCACATTTTTACGTTGTTATCTAAATAAAAAAGAAACACACTGTGGGTTGAAAAATTTAGTTGGATTCCTCCTTAAGATATTACAGTTTTAGAGTTGGAGAGAAAGATGACTGGTAAATAAGAAAATGATTTCCAGGCAAGGAAATATCACTGAATTCATAGGGGATTGAATCCTCCCTAGTGAGACAATCTCACCTAGATATCACTGCTGGGCTCTCCACTGCTGTCATTTGTGAGCTGCAGCAGAGATGACAATCTTGCCATTTAAAGACCAAATGTGCTTACCAGTAGTGGCAGAGTTATCCAGAAGCCTATGTTCCGATGATAAGACCCACTGGTACTATTTGATATCAGGGCATCATGTCTCTCAAATTATGGTACTGAGCCCTGCTCTCTCCACCTGATTTGTCTGTTTATCCTATGTTACATGTTATAAACCTTTGGTATTTGTGGGATAGATCCTGGTTTTTATTGTCTCCTGTTCTCTTTATGTATCCGTGATCTCTACTGGAAAGTTATTCATGTATTTGCTCATTTAGTCAAGGAGTATTTTTTAAATATGCATCTATTATTTGCAAAGTTTTGTGCTAATCACAGGGGATACAAAAGTTATTAAGACCAGCAGAGTCTTTGCCTCTAGGTGATTCATCGTCATTGTGGGGACACAAATAAGCAACTTATGAAACAGCACGATTAGTACCATGAGAGGGGAAGCACCGAGGATGCCACAGGTGCATAGAAGAGGGCACCTTACACAGAAATGGAGATTTAGGGATGCCCTCCTGGAGAAAGTAAGATGCTTACACTTACATCTGCATGTAATTACTGTGGCTACAATATGAAGAGTGGAATGATGAAGAAGGGATAGGATCTGAATATGGAAGTAGAGAAAAGGAGAGTCTTAAGAGATACAATCTACACTGGGGTTTGAGTGAATGTAGCACCATGGGGGACAGTAATGTTTGGAATGATGCTGAGTTTTCTGGTTTGGGCAACTGAGTGAATACTTATACTAATAGCAAATACAGGGTGGTCCTGACAAGAAGATGATGAGTTTGCTTAGGACATGCTAATTTGTGGGAGAACCAAAAAGATGTTCTGTAGGTTTCTGGACACTGGAGATACAAATATTATTGTCATCATTAAATAGATCACAATCAAATTATAGAAATCAATTGTGCCCAGTCTCAGAATCCTACTAGTTATTGGGTCAATACCCAGATGTTTTGTTCTTCTATGTCCAGAAGGCATACAAGTTCACTTAAATCTTATTCATGGATCTCCATTCTAAATGGTGCTAGAAATCTGCTAGTCTTAAGTATTCTGTGCATATATAGCCTCTCTCTCCACCTCTTATACATAACCTCTTATGCATACAGACATGTGCACATTGTATATCAGCTAAGAGGTGGTGTGGTGATACAGAAAGATTTTAGGACTGAAGGACAGAAAGACCCAAGGTCTAGACAAAGCTCTGTTTTTATTTTATTTTTTTTCAGCATATGACTCTAATTCAGTCACTTAACCTCTTTTAATTCCAGTTACGTATCAAATGGAGATGACAGTATGGCTTTCTTCTTTATCAGGTAGTTGAGGTTCAAATGAACAATTATTGGAAACTCTGAAGTATTACACAAATGCAAGGTATTGCAAAATAGTTTTGTCTTGATATTTAAAAAAATACAAAATGGAAAATCAAGCTGTACATGTTTCTGAAAAATACTTCTCTCATAAGTTTGTCAACATGTACTGCCAAGGGATTAAGCATTTCTTCCTAAGAACATATTATTTAGAACTGATAAACTGAAGTTGAAGATCATATAGACCCAATAGGAGAGTTGAGAACATAAAACATTTACAGTGTTGTTTGCTACTTGATTTGCTCTATTTCACTGGATTGGATCAACTGAGGAATGCTACAATGATGACTTCACATTTTTGATAAATTAGATCTGTATGTTCAAAAAGAATAATAAAAGGAAAAAGATCACTATGCCAACAGAAGTTTCTTTCTGTGGCTTGTTGTTCATGAATTTTCATTAGACTCTCAGAAAAGAAAGAAAATCCAGCAGAATACCATGTCAGTGAAATCTGGATTCCTGAAAGTGCCCACCACAGAGAAGAATGTGGGGTACCTGTTTGAGGAGGAGGTAGAGTAAGGAGACAAAGAGGAAAAATAAAAAAAGAAACCACAACAGGAGATGTGGGGAAAATACATTGATGTTTGTGGCTTATCTTGCTTTTTTGGTAATTTAAAAGATGATTGTTGATAATATGATTAACAATGATTTTTAGGAAAGGGGGGTAGAAAATCTTGTGCATATTCCAAGACATTGAAACAGGTTTCTTGAATCAGTTTATAGAGCTCTGAATATGTGGTCTGGAATATTTTATGGAAATGACATTTATGGATACATTTTTTCTTGTTACTTGCTTGGTATGAAATTGCACATTTTTGTATCTGATTTAGTGGTATTCAACAATATTTTAAAAAAATAGTGCTGAGATTTTGGTATGGAGTTTAATAATTAAATGAAATAAAGTTGAAAAACATTTTGTTTTTTAAAAAGTAAAGCCTAAGGGTACAAACTGTCAATGAAAGATATCTTGATCATAGTCTTCCCAACATGAATGTGAAAATTAATACACACACACATATATATATGCACACATACTTATGTAAATCTTGTTAGTTTTAGATACTCTGATTATATCAATTGAATGAAGTTGGTTTTCAAAATATTTTCATTCTATAATTAATTAAAAATATTTTATTCATATAATGCAATTAAAACACAGAATACAAGTCAAAATTCTTCATTTTTCCTTAATTAGAGCCAATGTGAATTGCCATTAAGTATATTTTCTATGGGTGGTTTGTGGGATGAATGTGGAGAATTTAGACATGCATATTCTAATATCAAAGAGGGTAATTTTTAAGTTGGTTGAGGGCTTTGCTATGTTTACGTAGTGCTTTGCATATTTTATCAAAGAACTCTACTTCTATATAAATGTCTAGAGATTCACCAATATTTGTCTCTATTCATTATCCTTGATTTTATCATTTTCACTAAATGTCTTTTCATTGAATGTGCATATTTAGAAACATGATTTAAGTTTTTGGTATGATTTAAGTTTTGGTATGATACAATAAGTTAGCAATTAATTGTATTATTTATCACTTAAAATATATTTTCAGGAGACATATCATTTTATATTTGATTATATTAATGAAGTTTCCCCTCTGATTTATTGAGATATAATTTTCACACAGTAAGATTTTTCAATGTATGTGTACAGGCTGATGGATGAATCTTCACAATTAAATCTAGTCGCAAAACCACCACCACAATCAAGATCTAGGAAATCCAGCAAATTTCATTACTTCTTTTAGTTCAACCCCTCCTCACTAGAGTTTGTCTTTTTTAGAATTTCATACAAATGAAATTATATGGTATGTAATCTTTTATGTTTAACTTTTGCACTTGGCACTATGTTTTGCAGTTCGTTCATGTGAGCATCAGTAGTTCATTTTTATAGGTGGATATTCTTTCATTAGTATAGCTGGACCACAACCTGCTTCTCTATTCATCCTTTGACGGACTGTTAGTGGCTTTATTCCCAGGTTTCACTTATCTTGAATAATGCTGCTGTGCACATTCTCATACAAGTGTTTATGGACCTTTTAAAAATTTATCTTACTGGCATGAAAACCTAGGAGTGGAATTTCTGGGTTGTAGACAGGCGCGTAAGGTATGGCAAGTAAGGTGAGACCAGCCTGTTTCTTGCAGCAGCTGTGTTGCTTTCATTCCACTGAAGTGCAGGAGAGTTTCAGTAGTTCCATATCCTCATCAGTAGTATTGTCAGTTGTTTTAATTTGAGTCATTCTGGCGGGCATTAGTGAAGTTTTAAGCTGTGGACTAGAAGGAGACTAAAAAAGGTTCTCTACTGAAAGACAAAATGAAGGGACAGTTTATTTGAGTTCTCAGCCTGGTCAGCCACCAGCACAGACTTGGAATATATAAGCCCTGTTTTATTGTACTGAAATACTTTCCTTTTCATAAAGTGAAATATTAAAGTCTGTTGGTTTCAGTTTGATAATTCAAATGCTGCCATTTTAATGTGTCTCATCATAAATCTATTTTATTGCATTCTGTGTCATCCCTCATATCTTAGATAAAAATGCTTTTGTTTCTTCTCTGGTTAATAGACTTGGAAATTGTGTGTTTTCTTTATTTCTTATGTTTGGAGTGAGTTGGTAATAAATTCTGTTTTTGCTCATTTTTTCTTCAGCATATTTTCAATTCTGTTATAGAAGGCCACCAGAGCTGTTGGGAACTAATTATTTTAATGATGTATAATATTTTGAAAAAAGCTTCCATTCCTTTCAAAAATATTTATTTCTCTCCTAAAGACAGAGTTCCACTAAATTACAAGGTGAATGAGTATGTTTGACAGATAATGGTTAGAAACATTTGTATGGAATTGTGTGATAAAGATAGCTACCATCTCTTTTCATTACATCAGGTATATTGCCCTGTAAATTATGGTAGTGATACTAGGAATAAAAATTAAAGAATTTTTAATTAAAAAAAAAAGATAGCTACCCTCACATGGTCTGAATATGTTTTCTTCATATTTTTATTGGTGTATTGTATTTGTATGTAATGATGGAATCTATTGTTACATATTCATATATGAGCACAATATGACAGTATAAATTGGCCAATATCATTCATGATTTTGAAGTAAACATTTTTGTTCATTTGGGTCATCATAAGAGTATACAATTTGATGAACATATTTTATGACTTCTTCAATCATAGAATCACATAACAATGCAAGATGCTAGATCTATAATTTTGTTGGGTGCAGTGGAGCATTGCCTATAATCCCAGCAACTCAGAAGGCTGAAGTAGGAGGATCACAAATTCAAGGTTGGCCTTAGCAACTAAGCGAGGCCCTAAGCAACTTAGTGAGAGCCTGTCTCAAAATAAAAAAAACACAAAAAGGTAGCAAGCCCATCTAGGTTTTCACCACGAGCTATGTCTTCTTTCTAGCCTCCATTTAGAATAATGGTAATATTTTGGTTTCAGTTGCTGAATCCCTTGCCTTATTTCTCAGTGAAATCAGAACACATATGGGGAACACAGTTCCATTTATTGCAAGCCCCTAAAGACACCAAATTATAGTAAATATCAAGCACTCTATCAACTTAGGCCACAGGTCATCTCTTACTAGATGTTAAAATCTTTCCTTTTGCAGACTGTCTATGCACTGGATTGTCAGCATGGAAAGCTATCTCCTTGTTCAAAACATTTGGTGTTCCTTTGTATGTAAACATTTACATTCTGTACTAAGTTGGCCATGTGACTTGTTTTGACCAATGAAATGTGAATGGAAGTGACAGCTGATAAGTCTGGGCAAAATCAGTGAGTGTGTCTTCATGTTTAATTTTCTTTGCTTCTGCAGTCATAGAAGCATGTATCAAAAGGGAGCCTCTGTTAACATAGGCCCCAGAATGAAGACTGTGTAGAACAAAGACAGATGCTAATTAGCATGTAACATGTTCAAGAATAAATTTATTGCTCTAAACTGCTGAGATTTGGGTGGTGTTAGCATAGCATACATTTTATTCTGATGCATCCTTCTTTTTTTTTTTTTTTGGTACCAGGAATTGAACTCAAGGGCACTTGACCACTGAGCCACATCCCCAACTCTATTTTGTATTTTATTTAGGGACAGGGCCTCGCTGAGTTGCTTAGTGCCTTGCTTTTGCTGAGACTGGCTTTGAACTAATGATCCTCTTCCCTCAGCCTTCCGAACTGCTGGAACATTTTTTTTTAAATTATAAGAATATTTTATTTTTACTTTTCATTTTTAGTGCATGATAGTGATACATAATAGTGGGGTTCATTCTGACACATTCATAAATCCATATAGTATAGTTTTCTCCATTTCAACCCCCTTCCCTTTCCTTTTCCCTCCTTTGCATACATAGTTTCTTACTCCTTGAAAAGGGATTTAGTGGTTAAATTTGTTGGGACTTTTGATATGTGATACCTCAACAATCTAAGAATAGCCCTCTCTGGGGTGGATGGGGATGGGAAGGAAGTAGTACTGTATCAAATGTAAGAGTTTATTATATGACATGTACCTAGTTCTGAAAAAAGAAATCAGTCTTTTATATTTGTGCATCAGATTATCCAGGAGAGATCAGAATTTTACATGACTTAACTTGGGCAGTATGGTATGGTGGTGGATTGAGCAGAAGGAACTAAACCTGGGGAGGGAGTAGATAGCTAAGTATAGCAGGGTCTTCAGCTGCTTTGAAGTAGTGGCTTCTGGGTGATTGGTCTCTTCAAAGCAATAATAGAACTGCAAAGGATTTTTGATTATGTTAATATGTTCCATTTCATCAGTGGGACTCACAATCCATTGCCTGCATTTATTCTTATTTTATTCCATTTAGCTATATGGCACATGATTTCTTTCTTTCTTTGTTTTTTTTTTTTTTCTATTTTCTTGTGTTTCTTTCAGTGGAGATATTTGAATTTGTCTAAAGATTGTCCCATGCTATACAATGGAAATAAATGTTCTAAATAGTCTTCCATAGAGCAAACCAGTATTAAGTATTAAATCCCATATAGCAGCTATTAGTCTGGACATGTTGAGCACAAAATAACTGTGTTCAAACCAAGCGTGCCTTTTTTCCCAATTGTAAATTTCCAACTGCAGCAGCCCCAGGCTGGTGGGTTACAAAAGGTATCTGTAAACAAAAGTTTTACTTACACTAGATCGGGTCACATTATTACTCTAACTCTTCAGTGTCTCCCCATTCTTCCCACAGTAACAGCCAATGTCTGTTTTTTTTTTGTTTTTTAAAAAATATCTACAAACTTTCAGTGCAAATATTGGTCTATGGCTGGCAGCATCAATAGCACCTGGGAGCCCACTGGAAATGCTGACTCTCAAGGCCTACCCCAGACCTGCTGAAGCAGACTCTGCATTTCAAAAAGATCCCCAGGTGATTCACAAGTTCTAACTTGTTAACAAGTTAACTTGTGAACTTGTTAAAGTTCTAACCTGTGAGTCTGTCTCCTTGATTCTCTCCTTTAGCTCATATACTAATATTTTCAATTTTTCTACTCCATCCATGGTGGTTCTTGAAGATACCAGGTTCATTCTTGCCTCAGTGCCTCAGTACTGCCTGTTTCTTTTTCCTTGAATACCCTTCCCCAAATATCTATATGCTCATTTCCTTTCATTTATTTATTTTTATTCCTCTTCATGAGGCCTGCATTTAAAATTACATCTCCATCTGCCAGCACTTTGAACTTCCCTTACTGTGCTCTGATTTTTATTCTCAACATTTAGTACCTTTTAACCTACTGTAGAATTTATTTGTTTATTATGTTGATTGTCTGTCTTCCTTGAGGACAGGGAGTTTTGTATGTTTTGCCTGTCAATATTTCTGTATAGGTGCTCAATAAAATTATGCTGAATGAATGTATTGGCTAAACTATTTAAATTTGTGTTCACACCAACAGGTAATTTCTCTAAGTGCTTATTGTGATTAGAGGCAGGCAAAATCTATGTAAAGCATGTTATTTCATTAGCATGTGTTTTCACCAAGAAGGTTATTGGACAAAATATACAAATTATTCTAATTGAAGAACATAGACTTTTTTATTCTTTTTTTTTTTATGAATCTTATTCACAATTTTGATAAAGGAAGCTTTATTTCAAATAATTTAATAAACTCTTTCATCCTTAACCAAATGATCTTCTCTCCAGAGAGACTGAGAAAACATAAAAAGATTCATCCAGCACAATTTTATCAAGATAGTGCCTGAAAGTTATGTGTAAATCCTTTTCCCCAAAGAAACTAGCCCCATCTTTTATTTTCTGTTTCCATCCAAATTTGAATGTTTTGTTATCCGAGTTCTCTCGCTTTTGGCCAATGAACCTGTTTCTAAGAAAGGCTAAGTATGCTCATAAAGAAAACTCAAAGGTTTTGGACAACAAGTAATTTTTACCAAACAGCATTTTGATGAGTTAAGTGTAAGTAAATGAGAAACAGATGGATTTCACGGATATTGAGACCCAAAAGTGTAAAAAAACAAGAGAAAATTTCTTGTGTTTTGCATGCTCAAATATAAAAGTAGCGTGTATAATAGTTTGAAACGTATCTTTTTTAGTTTCGACCATGCTTTGACTCAGAGGCCATGTTTCCTATATGCTTTTTTTGATGGGAAATATTTCTTATTCATAAACTTCCTCTTAGTAACACCTGTAGGATAATGAAGTTGCTCTAATCTCTCAATTTTGAACCAATGTAAATATTTTATTTATGTAATCAGGATGATCTAAAGCTATCCACATTTTATCCTATTTTAATATAAAGGATAGACAAGCTTTTGTTTTGTTTCAGTTAGTGTTCTTTTGGTTACAAGGAAGAGAGATGTGCCTGGTCTAGTTCAACCAATTATTATTCTACAAATAGAAGGAGACATAAACAAATTCATGTACCTGAGCATGGTTATATATATCAGTATCCAGCAGAGCATATGGTAGATGGTACAGGGGGATGCTGGAAAGTCTCACGCTTCCTTTCTGCTCAGTGGAGCCATTTTTCCTCACTCTGTTGATTACTCTCATAAATTCTGCTTCAAATTATCCATAGTGGCCTGGACCTGAGTTAACTGTATACTCTTTCAGCTCAGCTACCCCAACAGTCTTACTTAAACTCTATAGTTTCTGGAAAGAGGACGTGCTTGCATTTTTAACCAGATCACTGATCACCTTAGCTGACACTAAGGCTACCTGATGCTGTCAGCTCTGATAAGAGAGAGCTAGGTTCCCTGCCTGTGAGGGAGGTATGCAGACAGGGGTCCAGGTTAGTGATTCTGATTTCAATGCACTTAAATACAGACTCCAGATCCACCAGCTGGAAGAAAATTTTCAGCAAAATATTTTTGCCAACATGTTCTTCAGAAAATAAAATATTACTTGTTTCTCTTTTCAAGAATTGAAATGTTTTGGATTTTTAATTTAAGATGCCAGAATTGGAAAGGGTGTGTATGCCTTCAAAGTTTAGAATTTCATCTAATCTGTCTGGATTTTAAGAAAACAACATCATCAATTACATAACCTTTTAGGGGACATGCTTTTGGATATAGTTTACTGTTTTAAATATAGTCACTCTCTTTATTTTCCTAAGACCCTTAAAATATTCCTTGAAAACGTAATCTTTGATTTGATACACACTAATCTCATAATAGGCTTTACGTTAAAAAAAAAAAAAAAAAAGAACAAAAGCAGACTTGGGGACCTTGGAGGAGATCCAATGAAAACCTGATAACAATTGCAGTAAGGTTTATTTTGCCTGGAGAAGGCAAAATACAGAATAAACAATAATTTTAAATAATGCATAATTCTGATGTAGGATTTAGACAAAAATCTGCTCTGTCAGCAACTGGAGTTCTGAAAACCCATAAAAGGGAGATAATAACCAGTGCTAGAAAGAGCACCAAGCTCAGCTGAGAGGCAGACTTGATTGCTGCCCTTGGCTTTGCCAGTGGGCGCCTTTTTGTTGCCTGGTAACAAAGAAAACCTTGGACCGGATGCTGGCTTAGGTCCTTCCTGACAAAAGAAAGCCTACATCCAAGGGCTGGGGAAGTAGCTCAGGAATAGGGCACTTGCCTAGAATGCCTGGTTTGATCCACAGCGTCTGCGAGATCTGGTTGTAGAAGCAGTTCAGTACACATTTCAAAGGGTGATGTTAGAGGATTGTCATCCTTCCTTTCTACATTATCATGTAACTGTATGTATATGAAATTTTATAAAGAAAAAGCAAGGATTTCTTTTGCATTTTGTTTAACCTAGAATTGTATTCGTGTTTAACCCAGAATTGAAATTCTATCACTCATGCAAAGTCTTCACTCTGTACTACAAACAGACAAAAACAAAGCCCTGATTCGGTGGACAGAGTTTGAACTTATGACTGAGAAATGGAGATGCATATATTTTTATGTTCCTTTGAAAGAGAAATAGAATCAAAATCATCCTTATGTTGAACAGGAACTGTTATCATTCAAAAGGAGATGCAAACTCACAGTGTGATTAATTGTTAATTATTGAAAAACAACATACCTAGGCTTGAGACTAATTATGAAAGGAAAAAAAGTTGGCAAATATTAACAGTGACAAGAATAAAGGTTTATCCATCATAGCACTACATGGAAGAAAATACTAAAATATATAGATGAGATGTTTCTTATCCTGCCTTTAGCATAATTAGTCCCAATTAACTCTAAGAAAAACAGGCTGTTTCCTTAAAGCAAATCAAGCATTATAAAATAGAATCACAGTTTTGAGACAAGAATTCCCTGAATGTAGTCATTAACATTGGCCTCTGATTCTGGCCCTCAGAATCTAGATTATTACATTAGAGCCTCTTTCAGCCTCTCAGTAGTAGTCATTTTCTCTTCCACAATAATTCAACCACAGCCATCAGTTCACTTCTGTAAATATATCCATTGAATATTTGCCTATTTAATATGCCAAGGACATTGTAAAATCTAACTTTGGAAGAAACAGTGGATCCTCAACAGGATCAGCTTCTATAGAACACTCAGTGTACTATAAGTTATAATTTAGAGGGCCTAAGAAAAGACCAAACTATTTTTTCCATGTCTAAGGATAATTGATATTTAGATTAAAGAATTTTTCTCTCTTTGACTTTTCTAAAAACAAATACTTATAGAATGGAAAACATCTTGATATCTTAGTGAGAATGAGTTTATTACAATAGTCTTCCTTGATGATGAGAAGAGGTCACTATGGACATTTTTAGCCTGAACAGGGGAGATAAAAATGAGGAAAATGCATAGAAAGCACACTTTTTTAAATCGTATTTATTACGATAAAAATAAATAAAGTGACTCATTTTTGTACATGTCAGGTATAATTTTATGATTTTATATGTTAGACATTTTTGTGGGAAAGTATTTTTAGAATGCATGATTGTAGCCTGTACTTTTATTATACTGGACTGCAATGTGATAACTAAGATTAAGAAACACAATCTTACATCCTATTTTAATATTGGATTAATTAATAAATGATCAAATAAGATGGTCTTTATTTTGGCCGTAAAATCCAGAGGTCCTTTAGTGTTACAAAAATTCTCCTCTATTCTGCCAATGGGGCTTCCTTACTCTCTCAAAGTAAATCATTTCAGTATTACCAAAGTTGTAGATTGTCAGGGGGCTAAATGTAATCCAGTGAACTTGATCTCATGTAGTCCCACAAATCATCTTGGGGAATTTGGGAAGTGTATGAACAAAGTGGCATTTACTTCTTTTTTTTAAAAATTAATTTATTTAATTGCATTTCACGTCATAGTACGTATATAGAGCTCAATTTACTTCTGAGTGTTAGTCGTGGAGAGTGTGCATTCAGAGCAATCTGGAAGCACTCACTGCACTTGCCTCTCCAGGAATTAGGTTGCGAATACATGTGATGATTCAAATACATGTGATGTAACAATATCCAGGAAGATTATTTATTTATTTTAATTTTCCTCTCCCTTCATTTGTTCTATCTTTCCTATACCTTATTATGTTTCCTTTTTATTTAGAGTTTTTTCCCACCCCAACAGCTTCCTGGACTTTCTGGACTGCAATTGATACAAATCCACCATGAGGCTTTGCTGAAGAACTCTGGTAGATTCTGTTACCAGAATCAAGTGAACCTTCCAAATAGCTCCGGCTATGTTGTTTTATCCCCGTACCCCACACACCCAGCCTGGAAGATATCAAATTCACTTTCACTCTTTGATTCTCCATGTATTTCCTGGACTTTGAATTGTATCTCTTCGGTTATGATGTTTTTTCATTTCATTTTCTTTTTGAACACTCAGGAATATTCTCTGCCTTCCTCATTTACTCTTTCTCAGTTCTTAACCCTCTTCTCCAGGACATTACTAGGTTTTTAGTCTCTGTTTCTCTCTGATTTGCTAAGATGATCCTTTATCACATCCTTACACAAAAGTAACACCACTGTGGAAGTAACAACAGCAAGGGAAATAACATCAGCAAGAACAGGCTGTGTATTGAGTGTGTTGACATGCTTGGCCCTCGAGTTAACCATCCACTCTTCTCTTTCTTTTTATCACCTGGTAACCCCCTTGGGAGAGTATTCTAACCTTGTTGGCTCTGGGTAGACACTTCCACATTATTCTTAGCCTTTTCGAACTCTTAACTCTTTTCTCACAATTCTGTTGAAACTCTTTTTCTGAAGGTCAGCAATGGCCTTCTAATGATGAACATCAGTGTCCTTTCTCCAACTGCTGCCTCGGTCTTCCACAGTGCCCAGTATTTGAGCCATCACTTCTTATCTTGGTATTCGCTTGTCTTTGTTCTCTTTCACCTCACCCTTATCCTCATCACTTTGTCCACATTTCTAACTTTCTATTCTTATTTCCATTATATTTCTGAGCATTTTGCCATGTTGTACAGCTTAGTTACTTCTTAGTAACTTCTAAATTCCTAAGATTGTCCCTTTCTGTCCATCCTAGTCCAGGTCACCATCATTTGTCACCTGGAGTCCTAGGATAGCCTCCTGACCACTACCCCAGCTTACTCTCTCTTATAATCCATTGCCCACATGGTATTAGGAGACATCTTTTGAAAGAGTAATCATACCCCTTTTTAACTTACAATCCTCCAGTGACGACTTCACACACCATTCAAAAGCAATGGCATCTTATCCTGACTTCAAAGCCCATTCATCTAAAGGAACTGCCCTGCTGATTGGTATCACATCTCTGTTTTCAGAAGCACATTTATCCTGATTCCTCTAACTCTTTTCTGGTTTACAATTTTCAATGCCTTTTCTCTGTATTTCTACTCTCTTTCTTTTCATTAAGATGTGTTCTCCCTGAGATCAGTACCCTCCCAGCCCCCCACTCTTTTTGAAATTAATGGCTGTGTCACAGAACCTGGAATGGTTTATATATGTATGGGTGGAATGAATATCTCATAGGTCTTTGGAGAATGCATCTTTAGGGTAATTTCCTAGGATTATTCTCCTGTAAATAGTATTAAAAAATGCCTCAATCTATACTCTTGCTCACAGTGGATTGTGTGATCCTGACACACCGACTGGGGCTCAACTATGCTAGCCCTGCTCAGAGTTTCTCATGAAGTTGCAGTCAGATGGACAGAACTGCCATCTGGATGTTCAGCCTGCATGCAAGGACAGCAGGCCTCTCTCTCTTTGGGCTCCAGTTCCTCTCAGGGCCTTTCTTCTCTACGCCCTCTCCAAGGGATATTTTTCAGCAGGAGAGCTGAACTTTCCTGACTGCTGATGATCCCCAAAAGTTCATACAAGAGGGAAAAATTGCCAGTTATTCTTAATACCTGCACTTAGAATTCCTGAAATATTATTTGTTTTGCTTTCTTCTGGTCAGAAGCCAGTCCAGATTCAAGGGAGGAGTACAGGAATGGGGAAGAGTGGGTGGGGTCGTTTGAGGACATTTTTGGAACCTAGCTACCTGGGTAAAAGTGAAAGAACAGGACTGTGTCAGTAAGAGATAAAAGGGTAAGGTGACATCTGGGTTTTAAACCAAAATTCTAAATTCCATGGTAGAGCATTATCATAAATTAGAAAGTCAGGAATGGAACTTGTATAACAAAAGATAATGAGAAAAATTAGCATGAAAACATATTTCTTGAAATCTTGTTTGCCCTCCAAAAAATCCAGGAATTTTTTTTTATTATTTAAAGAGAATGTAAATGAATATGACATCATTTTAAGTTTAAATAGCCTAAATCCTATCATTTGAGAATTTTATTTTAGCTATGTATATTAAATTCCATGTTCAAAGTGTCTTCCAGTTCATGTATGCTACTGTAGAAATCCACAAACATGGATGGAATTCTCCTCGTGGTCTGTTTTTGACATTGGTTTTTCTGAAGTACTCCTTTTAAAACTTGTGGAATAACACTAAAACCCCCAACAAATGATTTGCTCTCCTGTGTCTATTACTGAGTACCAAAGCCATGGCTGTAACCACTGCAGCACTCCATTAATTGTGGGTATGGGGTGCTCAGGAGACACCCCCCCCCCCGGAATTGTGGCTTGAAACCCTGTAGGAGGCCTATCATAGACTATCTGATCTCCAAAGGGGGGGTGTAATGGTGGCATTAAGGGTTTCACATAATTCTGGGTATGGTTTATTTTGATTGGCATGATACGTTACTGGGGCAAGAAGTCCAGATGTTGTTGGGCCTGAGGCTAGCAAACTTAGGGATAAAAATGAGATGTAGGTGTGCAAAGAGAGATAACTGAAATGAAAGAGAGAGAGAGGGGGGGGGGAAGAAAGAAAAAAAGAAAGAGAGAGGGGAGGGAAGGAAAGAAGGAAGGAAGAGAGAAAGACAAAGGAAATCAGTGACTCCCTTTGCAAGAGTGGCTACATGGTCTGAGATAGGGATTAGTCTAGTTGTGGACAAAGTCTTTTCTATTCTATGTAAAGGAAAGGAAAAATAAGGATGTTGCTGATGTAGAATGAGCATTGTTGTGTACTGACACACACTGCTTTGGGCAGAGTGCTTCTCCCCTAACCCCTGTAGTTTTGGGGTGATTCTCAATTGTACTATTAAAAAAAACATACAAAAGCCAATTTTGATATTTTAATTCCTTCAAATTACATATGCCAAGAAGATCAGGAAGGTATCTTTTTCTTCTCTTTTTGGCAGTCTCTACTCAGGGAAATCAGCTGATGATACAAAGACTTTTGTTTGCCATGAATTTAGAACATCCCAGGACCTCCCAGGAACCAGTGCTTTTATTCCATCTTTAATTATAGAGTGCAGGCCTGAACTAGAGAAGTTGTTCCTGCATGCCCCATAGTGGTAGAATTTTGTCTGGAACTTTTGTCCTCAGCTCTTTTTGCTTTTCTCTCCCTATTTTCTCAAGATCAGCTCATTCAGCATCCTGTCCCTAAATACCAGTTAAAGGGATAGCTCTCTGGGTGGGGGGTGGGGTGAAACATTATGACGGATTGTTCAGAGCTCTCTTCAGGAATGAAGGGCTTATTATTCCAGGTGTCAGCAGAGCTGTCTCCCAAATAGCTGTGGGTTTTCAGTTAACCTCACAATGGCCTTGCCAGAAGAGAGGCACTTTGTCTAAGGCCATACCTGTTCCATGGTGCATCTGGCAGTTAATGAACAACTCAAGTGATAGGTCTTGTAGGTGGGTTCTGTCTCCTCTGAGTTCTGGAGGCCCGTTTCATTTTCAGAATTCCTCTGTTGGTCTTGAATTATAGTTCAGCTTCTCAGTCTTCCCAATCCTTCTTTCTCTGCCCTTTCACAAAAGTTGAGCTGAAGTGCTCTATGATAACATTGTGCATGTTGAATCTCAGAATCTGCCTCAGGAGAACCCTGCCCACTACATTCTTAAATTCATATCTTTGACCTCACCTTTCCTTGAAGTTGTTTCATAAATCAAACTTTTAAACCAATACTCGTGCTTGAATTTCTGAAAGTCATCTCAAGCCTAATTGCTCAGAAATAAATTTTTGATTTTTATATCCAAAATTACTTCTGTCAGAATTGTTCCACCCAGTGAATACTACTTCTGGCCATCTAGTTTTGCAGGCCCTCAACCTAAGCATCCATCTAGATTTTGATATCTTTCTTAAAACTACATCCTACTGATAAACATCCTGTTAGCCCTGCCCCTTTAATGCATCCCAAATCCAACTGCCACTCACCATGTCTACCTCTATAAACTCTATCCAACCTACCATCAGCCCATACCTAGCACATGGTTTATCTATCTCCTCTCCAATCACCCTAGATATATCTCCCTCTAACAGCCAGAAAAATCCCATCTAATACTTAAATGAGACATTGTCATTTTCCTGACTAGTTTGAATGTTTTTCCCTTGGAAGAATCAAATCCAAATTTCTCACCAAAGCCCACGTGATGAACTTCTATTTATATATGTCATGGTCTACTGATGGGTTCACTATGTCTCAGGCATGTTGGTTTTCTCTCTCTCTATTGTATGTATCAATTGGAAGTCTTTTCTGGCTACTTTTCTCTATCTTTTCCCTTAGATGTCAAAAGTCACCTCTTCAGAGATGTCATCCTGACCTGAGCTACAGGAATTCCTAGGCATCTTTTCTGCCATTTGACTTTATCCTCTTTATGTACTTATTAGTTTGAAATTTGCTTTTATGGATGGAATTATCTCCCACTCCCTTTTCATTTGTTGAAGCCCTTCTTTCCAATGTGACTATCTGCAGTTAGGGTCTTTAAAGGGTGATTAATATCATACAAGGTCATAGGATGGCCTTTTAAGAGGAAGAAAGATCTCTCTCTCTTTATCATGAGTACGTAGCAAAAAGGGTGCAAGTCATTAGCAAGAGGGTCATTATCTGATACTGAACCTGCTGGCATCTTGATCTCAGATGTCCAGGCCCTAGAATGGTGAGAAAATGTATTGCAGTTACTTTAGCCACCTAGTCTATGGTGTTTTGTTTTAGCAGCTTTAGCTGGCTCATACATGTGCTTATTGGTGTATTTGTTTTCTCTCTCCCATTGTAACTAAGCAAGCTTTTTGAGGTCAGAGGCACTGTTTCCATCTTGCTCCTGCTGTCCCTTTTGTGGAAGGAACAGTCTATTGTGAAGCAGTCACTTAATAAAAACTTATCAACTGGCTAGGTGATTTCTGCCCCCCTAATTAGCTAAGTTAGGGGTAAAAGAAAAATTCCAATGTTGCTGTTTCCGGTAACATGCCAGCCTACATAATTTAGAAAAATTCTCCTGACATAAATCACTCAAAAATCTAGCTCAAATATGAAACATCTCTTTAAAATTATAAAATAGAGAAATACACAGGACTGAAAATGTTAAGAGATAACCAAGCATTGAGTTTTGGCAGCTGACCTCTATGCTAATCACTGGAATTTAGAAGTAAGGGATAGTGCTACCTTTGCATGTATTTTAGTTAGTTACAGAGAAAAGTTAGATACTTGGATGATCATGTAATATTCATACAAGATAAGAGAAGAAACTTTTGAGAAGTTTATTAGATGTTGATTAAAACAAGCAGACTGGAAAGACTGAAAATTTTCTAAGGTCTGGGCCAAAGCTGGAAATGAGAGGAGAGACTTTTATATAGCTTGAATGCCAGAGAAAGAGGTTTGAATTTAATTTTCAAGAAAATCATTCTCCTTCCTCCTTTTTCTCTTTTGCCTTTTCTTTTACCTCTCCCTCCTCTTTTTCTCATTGCTTTACCCCTATTCAATCTTTTGTCCCTTCAAAAGGTATTTTATGGACTTTATAGGTCACTTTCTTGGGGAGATGAAAGATCTCCTGCATAGAGCTGGGGGTCAAGTCATGTGTGTATCTGTGTCTGAGAGTGTACAAATGTGTGTAAGGGGGTGTGCAGGGAAGGGAAGTGAGTGAAGAAGGAAGGGGATCTTTATGACTCTGGCATTTAACGTAAGTCTTATTTTCTTTTGCTGTTATCTATAGGTTATGCAGAAAAAACTCTTATACATTTCATTTGCTATGACTTCAGTTGAATAAATTTTTGCTATCATTTAACAGGATCCTGTCATTTCTGGTTGACCAGAGCTGATTCTGTTATTTGAGGTATTTTTATTCATGTTCTAAGTATAGTTTCCCTTGCTTTGTAGTTCTTGCAAGTCTAGATCTGATCTTAATAGATAGGTTTGTGTTCAGTAAAATGGCATATTTGCATTCAGTAAAAAAATGTATTTAAAGTACTTTTACTCTCATTTAAAAAGCTGAGGATCTAAAAGTAGATTTTATGTTCTTTCTCATTTGGAAATATAAAAATGCTATTCAGATCCAACTGGTCTCAAAACCCCAAGTTAGAACTTGGGGCTGTTGGAAGAGGAGTTGCTGGTAACAACGATGGACTGAGAAGGGAAGAACTATTTGAGTACTGTGCTTCATGGTGGTTGAGGTTTTCTTAATCATGGCCTTTCACGGTCAAAGATAACAAAGCTTTGGTCCCGCTCTGCCCAATATCAATTCTGTATTTTCTGATCTGCTCAGTAAGGTTGAATTTTATCATTGTCTTACTCAAAGATTCAATCCCCACCAACAGAAACCCACTAAGAGGAGTGTACTTTGTGGCTTCAGCAGCCTACCAAACCAAACATTCACAGGTCAGCTCAGGAGAAAGAAAATGAGCTCTCTCAAGATGACTATTACTACACAAGCAAAAAATATCATCAAGCAGGATACCTTTTCATGGATGAATCTTAAGTCACTCGCATTATCAATCTTCCTCCATAATCCTTGTTAATTTTAAATATCCAATTGTATTGGCAAATTATGGCAATCTAGTAAATATTAGAACTTTATCCACATATTAACATAAAATATTTATCAAATAGGATACTGTATTCATCTTTTTCTGACATTTTTAGTCTTTAGGATAACGTATTCTATACAAATGTCAAAAAAATCTCACAGACATTATCTAACAAAGTGTCCTTATCAGGGTTTTGCAGATCTAATATTCATTGAGCCTGAAGAATACACAGCACATTCACATTTGATAATCAGAAGCATCAGTATTCAGAATATTGCTCTGTAGGTGTTTGTTCCCTGGTGACTTTGGTGAGTTTCAGTACACCATTAGGACAATATGAGGCTAGTGGGAACAGGAGCACAGTGTGATGACTGGCAGGTTCTCAGGCTGTGCAGGATGTAGAGGGTAAATGTGGTGAAACAGACTAAATGTTCTGATAGTGAAATCATGACTATGATTAGGGACCTTTCCTATTATAATTTCTGAGCTCAGGAAATGGTCTACATCCAGGGAAAATGGAAATTCAGGTATTGTGCCCAGTGGAGTTTCAGAGAGGATGGGAAGAAGATGATGACAAGCAGTGATTTATAAATATTTAAATATTGTCCCAGTAATTCATTAATTCATATAAATTTCACATTAAGTATTACTGAAAATCCTTTTAGACACAGTGTCTTATGATTTTATTATCTGTTGAATTGGGCTCATACTCTAAGTATTCATTTAACGTATGATTATAGGCTAATTGCATTGACAAAGAATTGCCTTTCCTAGAAGTATAAGTTAAAAATTTCAAATTTCAGTGGGATAAGTTTCATGCCTTGGTGGTCTTCTTAGGGAATGTTTTTCTTGGCCAAATATAATCATGAACAACAAAGTCACATGCTCAGCTGCAAAATGGGTGATACCTCAGTTTTTTAAAATCCACTGGTGACAATTTTAATCAAGAATGGGAAAATAAAGGAAGGAGAGCCAAAAAGAAAACAATAAAAACGAGAAAATCGGGGCTGGGATTTTGGCTCAGTGGTAGAGTGCTTGCCTCGCATGCGTGAGGTACTGGGTTCGATCCTCAGCACTACATAAAAATAAATAAGTAAAATAAAATATTGTGTCTATCTACAACATATATATATATATATATATATATATATATATATATATATATATGAACACAAAAAAGTCTTGTGGCTTTTACTGAGAAGAAGGAAATCCAGCTGTTGGGTTAGTTATGTGTTATTAAATAGAGTAGATTCTCTTAGAAGAAGAATATCACAGGAGCTTGCTAAAGCCTCCCAGCCTGAAGGAAAAATAGGGTCACAATAACCATAAGGAAACTCATTTCTCTTCTAAGTCCCTCTCTGCTGGGTTCTGAAGTCCATGTGCTGTCTCTCATGAGGGCCTGGAGGGCTGCAACTCTTCTGTTCTTCCTAGGTTTGGTGCTCATCTTCTCAGCTTATTTGTGTTCTTGCCAGAGAGATGGTGATTTGCTGTTCTGATGTTTTCTCCCACTCCCAGTGTTGGCACCATGGATGGTCATCAAAATTAGCTTCATATCTTTCTAATCAGTTCAGCAACATCTTTTTATTCTGCTGCATGAGTAGATGCACTGAAGTGGAGATAAATTCTCTTCTTAGCTTATGTTATACTTCATTTCTAGGGTCAAAGCAGAACAAACTTACATGAATTTCTTTCAGTTAATCTCTAAGTCACTAGCAATGTCTAATTTTTTGGATCATAAAAGGAAAGAAATGAAACAGTGGGCAAAATTAGACTGTAGGTTGGGAATAGTTTTATCATAATTAAAATGGCCTGGGGCCTATCTTAGTGGTAAAGTGCTTGCCTAGCATGTGTGAGGCCCTGGGTTTGATCCCTAACAATGGGAAAAATATTGTTTTTGTATTGGGGAGACAGGATATTGACAAGACATTGACAGGATATTAGTTAACCTTCTGCATGGTAATAGTCAAAGGTAACCACCAAAAAAATCTAAGTAAAGGATACAAAGTTGTATATCAAATATATCAATAGTTGAAATAGTTATTAGACATGCCTACAAATAAAAATTTGACATGAAAGATGAATAATATTAGAGACCAGAGGTGCACCATAGTAATTACAATTAATATTATGAGGAAAGATCTAAAATGTTCCCAGAACACACACATATAAAACTATGTGAAGTGGTGGATGTTGTAATGATGTGGATTATGATATTCATTTCACAATGGATAAACACATCATAACATTGTGTACTCTAAATATATGCTTTTTCTGGTCAATGATATCTCATTAAAGCTGGAAAAAAATTCAAGAGTAAACTGACAAGAGAAATACCAGAGATATGATTGGGACCATAGAAAATGAAAGTATATACAAGAACTTATGTAAATATTTTAATATTAATACACATATACTTAAAAACAAAGAGCATCAGTAGAGATAGAAAAGATGATTCTAAAACAATGAAAAGTTCAATTTACCAGGAAGTTATAATTCTAAAACCATACACACCTAATAAAATCATCTCAATATATTTGCAAGAAATTTTTAGACATGTAATTAATTCCTGTCAAAGGTTAAGCAGATAAAAGGTAATAAATTATGTGTTGGATAACATAATTAATAAGCTTCATGGAATCATTTATGTATTATTAAAAATAAAAGTTCTCAAGCACATAAAGAATAGTTGATCGTTAGAAATGTGTCTTTTGAAATCAGGAAAAAGATACAAGTATCCACTATTACCATGTCTTTTTTTGTGTTTTAATGTAGGTACTAGCATAGTAAGACAAGAAATAGACATGAAATCCATGGGTATTGGAAGAAAGAAAGAAAAATAGTTATTCATAGATTATATTATTGTCACTGGGAAAACAAAGGAAATTAAAATGCTAGCTAGATAGAGTGAGATCTTGATACAAAAGTAAATTACATTTCTAACCAACAGAAAGAATAATTTTAAAAATTATGTAATTTTCACAGAACTAAAAATATAGTTAGAAATAAAGCTAAAAATGTAAAGAAAGCTCAAGGTTTTTATGGAGACAATTATCAACTTTCATTATAGACATTAAAGGGAACTAAATCAAAGACAGATAAAACCATGAACATAAATAGAAAATCCAGTATTGCCTAGGTGTCTGTTTTCTGCCAGTTGAACTTCAGGTATTATGCAATTCCAGCAAAATCCAAAAAAAATTGTCTTAAGAAATATCTACAGATGGAAAGCCTAAGGTTTACATGTACTACTGAGGTAAACACAAAATCCACATTTGTTATATGGGGAGAGTTGGGAAGGGATGCCCATAATAGTAAACTATTATGCTTAATAATATGTACATGCTATGTGTATTCTTAGGTATAAATAAAAT
This sequence comes from Geosciurus inauris, assembly GCA_004024805.1. Taxonomy (NCBI): domain Eukaryota; kingdom Metazoa; phylum Chordata; class Mammalia; order Rodentia; family Sciuridae; genus Geosciurus; species Geosciurus inauris. The sequence continues at coordinate 97,138 of PVHX01004673.1, forward strand.
ATCAAAAAAAATCTGAAAGTATTATCATTCTAATTTTTTCCAATTTTTTCAGATGTTGATGGAGCTGTATTTTATTCATTTATTTTCATGCAGTGCTGAAAATCAAACCCAGTGCCTCACACATGCTAGGCAAATGTTCTATCACTGAGCCACAACCTCAGCCTCCTAATTAACTTTTTTTAAAGAAAAAATTGGGAATGAAGAATTTAGTGAAATATTTTATGCTTTTGAGAATTACTGATATTTTTATTATTATTTGGTATTTCTGAATTTCAATAATAGCATATGAAAATTGAGTTCACTAACATCCTCAACACATAATGCAAATGTGAGGTTCTTGAAATACTATACCACCTACTTACTTGTGATGAGTAACAGAAGAACTGGGCTGCACATTCAGATGACTACTAGATTCCCAGTCTATCTTCACAGTTGGGATCCTAAACATATTTTGTCAACCTGACTACCTTTCCCTGGATTTGTTTTATCCATCTGTGAAATTAGAATATGGGTCTCTAATGTTCTTTTTGGTTTAAAAATAGCATTGGTGCCACTCTCTGTATCTCAATGTTTATCCTCACATTCTATACTAATTCCTTGTATCCCTGAGCTATAGCAAGGAGAGAAACAATGAAGGGTTGTGCTAGAATCATAGTGATAATTTTATATTTACCTAGGTTTTTATGGCTCTCCAATCATGACTGGTGTAGCCATTCCCTGCCATGACTTGTGGCTGATTCCAGTTGTCCTCTTAGATAGATGTGGGGTGGCTCTTCCTTTATTTTGATGACCCTGCTATGACAACTGTGCCTTGTTAATCCATTCCCAATTCAAGATGTTTTGGAATGTGTAAATCTTCAATTCTCTTGATTTGTATGGAGCCAGAAAATCAGTTATTCCCCAATCCTCTTGAATTTTTACTCCATAGGTCCTTGTGGGAATGTGGCTATTGGTGGTTTGTCCAAAGGTACCAGGGTTCTTGTCATACCTAACCAGTTAGACTACACCACAGATGCATTAATTAGTCATTGTCATGATGAAGTTGTATAAAAATCTTCAAACTCAGCAGCTCATAACAGCAAGCATTTGGCTTTTGCATCTATTTGTATGATTTAGACTGCAGATCCACTGGTCTTGGCTTTACAGCATGTCTTTATGATCTTCTGAAATCAAAGGCTACCTTGAGTATATTCTTTTCATGGAAGATCATAGGAGTGCAGGGAGCCAAACCAAACCATACTAACACTGCATGGCCTTTCCTTCAGTCTTGTCTACTACCATGCCATTGGCTATAGCAAGTCTTATAGCAAGTCACAACATTAATGGATGGAGGAAAGGGAAGAGCAAAGGAGGGGAAGGGAAGGATAGAGGGAGAACAAACTTGTGCATAGGTAAGGAATATTCCCTTCTTAGACTAATACAGGTTAGGACCAGAATGTTTTGGATTTTAGATTTATTTTTGTGAATTTTGTGAATTTTGGACTATTTATAAAATCTTAAATAGTTGAGCATTCCTAATCCAAAAACACAAAATCTAAAATACTTTCTTGTGTGAAAAGTTTTGAGTGCTAAGACTCAAGATGTTTCAGATTTTTGGATTAGGGATGTTCAACTCCTATTGTGGCTTAAGTAAATGATTAAATAAGAACAATAATTCAGTATCCCCCACAAGAAACTTCAAAACAAAAATAAACAAACCCTACCTCAGTATAGTACAAAATCAAAAATAGAAAGTGAAAAAATGTGGTTAGGACAAATATAGAAGACTTCTACCTTTTTCTACTGAGTTGAGTTGCAACATTTTTAACCTGGTGTCACTTCATTAGTTTGAATTATGAACCATCTCTAAGATCTTAGAAATCAATAGTCTCCCTTAATTTACCAATGCTTCAGAGGGAGTGTGTGTTCACACAAGATTATATTAGCCAGATAATCTAACCAGCACACATAAAGCAACATTCTTCTGCTATGCTGACAATAGATTGGAGAAAATAATCTAAAAAGCAGCATGATGAATTTGAGGTCTGATGATGATGGCCAGATGGGGTGTGGTAGGAAGAGCTCAAACTCTGAAACCAGACAGGGCTGTTCTGAGTTCTGGCTCCTGAAGATTGCTAGCACTAAGCAACTTACTTTGATTCTCTGAGATTCATGTCCTTGCCTATAAAATGGGGATACTGTCATCTCTGAGGTATTTTGTGAGGATCTTTGAGTAGGAATAGAAAGTGCTTAATATAATATCTGATACTGGACTCTCAAGAAGTTGCAGCTCTCATTCTGGAAGCACTTTAAGATACTCTGAGTAGTATTTTAGACTTTCCTGGATGTCTTTTAAAACATAATTTCTTTCTTCTCAGATGATTAAGGTGTAATTTCACTTGAAAATAGGATGATTTGCTCTTAGGAACTCTTTAAAATCTATGATTCAATGATTTCAAAAAAGAACATTATTTATTCATTTAGAAAATTATTTGCCACACTGCTGCATACTTTTGGATGTGCAAAATAAAGGGATACCAGCTGGTTGCTTTATTTTCAAACAACTACAAAGGAAACAGTAGAATTTTGGCTTCTTGGAATTTTCCTTTGAAATTTTTCACAACCATGTGTGGTTGGAATCTGGCATTTATCTTTTGCTTCCAATCTGGAAATTTATACAGCTCTCTAGCATTTGGTTTGGGTCACATAACTTTTCAATTCTTGATCAGTCTTCTACTTGCATAATTTCCTTTCAGTGTGAAAAATCCATATGCCATAGTAATACAGCAAGACTCTAGGCATAGTAATTGTCCATGGATCAGAGAGAGGACGGCCCAATCATTCATGAATAAGAGGGAAACAAAAAACTTACACAAGAGATTGTTTTATGTGGATGACCAAGAATGAGTATATCGGATGTAATCTAAGTCAAATGAATTTTGTAACCATTTGACTTTATAAGCACAATAAAATATATATTACACAACTCACACACAGAAAAATTTACTAGTTTCCAAGTGGTCAGATGAGTCAGCCAAATTTTAAGTCCTTTCAAATCTTATGTTTTAAGGACTTTCAGGATCAACTTTTTAAGAGCATGTAGGTGATGAGAGTTAATGCCAGACATTTATTTCTTTGCCCTGTCAGTCCTTTATTGCATACAATATAACAGCCCTGTCTATACTTTGAGAAAAAATGTGATTCTGGGAACAACTTTATAAGGAATCTAAATCTCTGAAGATTTGTTTATTTTTTACAACTTCTACTCACTTTATTGGAAGTTTTTCCTGGTTCTTTTGCCTATATTTTGACCATATTTTTTAGTTGTCAATGGATCTTTATTTTATTTATTTGTGTGTGGTGCTGAGAATTGAACCCAGTGCCTCATGCATGCTAGGCAAGCACTCTACCACTGAGCCACAACCCAAGCCCAAATATCATATTTTTATCTTCTTTCAGACTTCTGTGATCTGTTATCCCACAGCTTCCTAGTCTCTGATCCTTATTGCCTTACTCTGAACGTTGACCTTTTCCCTGACTAGAGAAACAGAACCTACTCGGACTCCTTATTGTTCTGTGAGTCAGCAGTCTTGTTTTGTTTGACTTGATTCATAGCCTGATTTATAGGACTTTGTGGCTTCAACATTTGCCTGCCTGCCATTCATCCATCCATCCATCCATCTATTCATCCATCCATTTTGTCAGCCAGAATTTTGAATTCCAGCTGTCTGCCAGATATTCAGCTGCACCCCAAAATATAGGCAAGGAGAATGACAAGAAAACCTGCAAATGCCACCAGCTTTTGGATTCATGTTCTGCTCCTTACTAGTATGTCACTTTTGGCAAGTTCCTTGAACTCTCTGCCCTCAGTTTTCTCGTCTATAAAAGTTGTAACAATAATAGTTACCTATGTCATAGAGCTCATTTGAGGATTAAATAATGTACACATGTGTATTGCTTGGAGAATCCATAGATCACTCTGCAAACAATACTAGTTCTGCACCCTCAAACCTGTCTAATCACCACACCTGTCCTCGTCCTTTGCTTTCATCAAAATGACCATCCAATGTGATAAAACAAGAAGGAGCAGGAGATATTGAAAAACAGTCATAAAAATTATAAAACCCATTAAAAGATAGGTTCATGATAATCTGATTCTTGGTTGCAGAATCTTTCTTGATGGGCTTTGAAGGTGAGACAGATATTCTAGTTCTGACCAAGTAGACACTTTCTATATCATCTTACATTAAAAAATATGTTACAGATTTACCTGACCTTACCAAAGAAAATAGAGCTGTATAGATACTTCTCCAAAGAATACATACAAATGTCAAACAAATATGTGAAAGGATTCTTTATGTCTTAAGTTGTCAGGGAAATGCATATCAAAATTACAATGAATTATCACTACATACCTGTTAGGATGCATTATTATTTAAAAAAGACAAGTGTCAGTGAGGATGTGGAAAAATTAGAACCCTTGTACACTGCTGTGGGAATGTAAATGGTGCATTATAGTGCATTAGCTATGAAAAATGGTGTGGAGATTCCTTAAAATATTAAAACTAGAACTACCATATGATTTACCATCCTACTTCTAGGTATATATCCAATAGAATTTAAATAAGAATCTTGAAAAGACATTCATACTCCCAAGCATATTGCAGCATAATTCACAACATCCAAGATATGGAAATAACACAAGTGTCCATTGACAGATAAATGGACAAAGAAAATGTGATACACACACACACACACACACGCAATGGAATTATTCTATAGTGGAATAAATCTTCATGACAACATGGATGACATAAAATTGTTATAGAAGGACAAATACTGCATGACTCTGCTAACATGCATTATCTATAACAAATATATAGAAACAGAGATACAATTGTGATTGTTGTGGGTGGCTGGGGGAAATGAGCAGTTGCTCTCCAATGGGTCTAAAATTTTAGTTATGCTAGATGAATAAGTTATAGAGACCTGTTGTACAGTATAATGCCTATAGTTCATGGCAGCGTATGCTTAAAATTTTGTTTACAGAGTATCTCGTGTTAAATGTTATTACCACAAAAATAAAAACGAAGCACAATGAAACTTTTGGGATGCTGGATATATCTATTACCTTGATAGTGGTGGTGATATCACTGATGTTTGCATGTGCTTAAACTCATCAAACTGTGTGCATTAAATGTATTCAGGTCTTATCTATTGTGCCTTTTTGAAACTGTTAGATTTTTTGATCCATTTGATAATCAGTTCTTCAAAAAGGTTGATTGCTGCTATGGGACTTAGGATACATTCTGGGTTGTGCAGTGTGTATTTGTGTGAGTGGTCTTCATATATTCACACTTCTTTGCCTTATATTTACAACCTTCTAATAAAGCAAGCTTTTAACAGTGATAAATTAATAAGTGGACTAAGAGTTTTCAGCTTTAGCAAATTTAAAATAGTTTAACCAAGATCCATCTTCATGATCTAAACATATTACATTTGTATATTCTATGCAACAAACTATGACTTTATTTCTTATTAAACTGACAATTTTGATGAGACTGGGCACAAAGGACTCAGATATTGAAGATGGTTCCTTTCTTCAAGGAACTGATCATTTAATGGAAAAGATAGGCCAGAAAATTAATGTTCCTAAATATGATAACACTAAGAGAGTTGTACGCAGGGTGTTCAGGAAGAACTGAGAAGGAGCCAAGAGAAAGTGTACTCATCAGTGTTTTATGGTTATTGATTTGTCTTCTTTGATTCATTAGATGCTGCATAAATATGAGAAAAATATGTGGCACAGCTAAGCACACATTTGAAGCTAATAGAAATGGTTCTTTACATAATAAAAAAGTCATAATAAAGAATACATGTTATTGGTATTTCTACTTTGTATCTACTTGACAGAGATTTGATTTACTTTTCTTGAATTTCTAATTTTTGTCTTTTTTTTTTTTTTTTTTGATGCTGTGTGGCCACAACCCTGAATAGTTGTGTAATTTGTAGTCTGAAAATGTCTGAGAGGATGTGTGCTTGGGATGTCTCAAGGGTCTGGGACAATAAGAAGGAAAAGGTGGTCAGAATGGGAAGAATCATCTCTTATTTTCAGTTTTACAAGAAACCAGGCTTCTTAAGTAATAAGCAACCACCAACAAGTCTTAAGGGAGGAAAAATATGATTTTTATTTTACCAGAATTGTGTGATTCTCCTTGATTTTTCCTCTTTTACCAATTCCATTTGGTGTGATTGTGAAACTCCATTAACGAGCATTGTAAGACTTTCAGAAGGTCATTTTGTTTACTCAATGAATGTTTTGTTTAGGGCTAAGTGATAGTATTTAAAAGCTTCTTTTTGTCTTTGCAAAACAATTGTTTGTTAAGATCTGAAAATATGTTACCATAGTTTAATTCTTTTTATTTAAATATATCCTGAAACCTTTTGGACATTGATTTACTTTATATAGAAAATCAACTCTTTGTTCAAATACTTCTTTATTAAAAGTTCATGATATGGTATTTAGGGCAGGAAACTAAAGGAAACTGAAGGATGGATGAATCACAGTCCCACATTTAATTAGCTTTCCACCACTCAGCAAAAAAGAAATAGAATGCAACAATATTTATAATACAGATGACATTTCACAGACTATGATTAATTTATTCATTAAAAATGCATTGTACATCTGCTATGTTCTGAGTATTATGAGAGATTCTGGGGATAGAGCTATGAAGAAGGCAAGGCCTCAGAGTTTGGTAAGGATGGTGGATAGTTATCAAGAAATAAGGAGTCTTCATCATGGGCCAGATTGCAAGAAGCAAGGACAGAAGACCCGCCTCAAGGTGCTGCTGGGTTAGTGAAGAAGATGGGCCAGGAAACAAGCAATGACTTGACATTTTGATAGACTAATTGAGGTACAGGCAGGGCATTACAAAAGGACCAAGGCTGCAGCCATCATTCTGTTTTCTGATCAGATTTCCTTACTTCGTTTCATCACATGCTATATAAATGTGGGTGATATTTTGTAGCACAGTTAATATTCATGCTTGAGAAATGACATCATATATATTGAGTGTCACAGAGTGAAATGAGAATATAGAGAAAGAAATTGTTAATTTTCCTTAGTGTTCTCAGCAAGGACCTTATGAATTGGGAAGCATTTGAAGTGAATACTTCATGAAGGACTGTTAATATTCAGGAGAGGAGGATTCCAGATTGAGGCATTCACGTGAGCTAATGTAGAGAGGCGAGAAGATGTAGGGATTTAGTACATCCTGAATAGTCCTGCCCTGATAGACTGGAGCATTTATTAAACAGTGTTAAGTCAGGACATACATTTTCTAAGTGCTTTTTCAGGTCTTGAAGGGCCTTGTGTGTCTTTATAGGCAGCTCAGGCTTTGAGAGCAAGGACCAACTGGACAATGAAGAGAAGACAGAGAGACATCTGGTACATTAAGGAAGTATCAGAGAAACAAACAGAAAGGGGTGAAAAAGGCAAAGCACAGGGAAACACAGTAATATTTACTTCTAGCAGTTTCACAAATTTGCTTAAAAGCAAGTATAATGTGTATTCACTGCATACCTAACACTCTATTAAGTGTCATTGGGTGAAGAGAGAAAAATGTAAAATTTAAAACAAGTAAAGCAGATATATTAACAATTCAGCAAAGTAAGCAGTACGAATAAATGCTGAAATAAAGAACACAATGTATACAATAAGAAGTAAACCATTCTGAATAGGGTTATATAGAAGAGATTTGTTGACAGTCTGATAGAGCCTGCAGTCCATGATGTGTTTGGGGCATAATTATAGTTCTTTGCAGCTTTGTTTTAGATAGAGCTCCTTAGAAATGGATTTTGAGATGGCAAGTGGCTGCACAAGATTTATAGTGTAATACTTTTGGAAGAAAGAGAAGAAAAAGAAAATCTGACCTGTGAAACAGGAGCTCTGAAGACTTATTTGGTCCTCTGCAAAGCTCTGGAGTAGGCAGATCCTTCAGAGGTAGGCTTATTTGAGGTCACTGGACCAGGCCTTCATATCTTTGCAGCTAGTTGTTGACAGCTGGGAACCCCTTGGAAGAGTTACAGTGTTGAGGAAAGCAGTTTCCTGCACCTGGGGAAAATTCCCAGTGAAGATGCAGCTGGGAACTGTCAGTAAGGTTTAATCCCAAATAAGGCCAAAATGGTCATGGAAGCCCAATTCCATGCTTAGCATGAGATTCTAGTTTTTTTTTTTTTTTTAAACTACAGATTGTATAAATTTTTTAGTAGATTAGGTAGCATATTTTGATTTTAGTATTATAAAGTTATTCCTGATAATGCAATGAGTAACTTGTGAAATGGTAGATGCTGATAAGTGAAATCAGTTTGGAGGCTATTGTAAATTAAATAGGTAAGGCCCAATTCAAACCTGTTCAAAGTTTCCCCTGATCTCCCCAATCAGAACAATTATTCTTGCTACTATCCATTCATAGTCTTACCTCTTTGTCTTAGCTCCAACCACAACCTGACTGGTGTCATGAGTGATTGATTCTGTGTTTGTCTCCCTGGAGACTATAGACTCCTTTGAAACAGTGGACACATGTCCTTATCTGTATTTGCCAAAGGATCAACATTGAGCCATAAATAGAATCAGCATTTGATAAAAATATTTTGATTTAACAGTTCAGTGAAGAGATAATAAACTTCTGATATTGGGTCAAAAGCTGTGAAAATAAAGAGAATGACATTGGTGAAGAAGACATTGGTAGAAATTATGTACATGTCACATACTGAAATGCAATTAGTTGAGTTCACTTATTCTTGTACCCTTATTTAGTATATTTTCTTGGGATATTTAGTGAAACAATTTCCTCTTTATGAAAATTTCTCAAAATTTGTTTTCCCAATTTATTTGTTATTGATTCTTTTTAGTTATACATGACAGTAAAATCCATTTTGACATAATTATACAAACATGGAACATATCTTTTTCTAATTCAGACCCTGGTATGTCTCTTTCTTGTTTTCTCAATTTATACATCTAAGAGGGAACATAATTTGCAAGTCATCTCTACCCTTTAAGCTAATGTTGGTTTATAACAGGTCTACAGAAGGCTTTAACGTTCAGGTATCATATAGGTCTTAGTAAAACTGATTTTGTAAAATGCCTTTGAGTCTATATTCCAGATAAGTGCCCCTTATTCTTTTGCCAACTCTGTCTAGGTTGCATGACCCCAGAAAGTTGTCAAGACTTCCTGAAAGTCAAGAGTGAAAGTATTTTTCTGTCTCAGGGTATGATTTGGTCAAAATATATCTTGGAAATGTGAGAAAGGCTTTGATTCAAATGGCTAAAGTTTTCCAAAGCTAAGAGGGAGGCTATTTTATCCACACAAAAAAAAAAAAAACCAAAAAAACACCATTATAATGTAGTGGCGGAAGAATGGAATACAGCTTCAAAAAATACAGATGGACAAGCTGTATGTAATTCAATACCCCTATGTTTTATTCTTCTCTCAGTAAAATTCAAATAACATTCTTTCCTGTTAAAACCAGCTCATGGGGATGATATAAGGATACAATTAAGTAGAAATAATTTCTACATTTTAAAATGTGGTATAAGTCTTAGTTTGTATAGTATTTCTCCAAATTTTTTGTTTTTGTAATAACTCATATTTAGGGCAGTGGACCTAAATACATTGTGTTTTGTCTTTGGTTAGTTATAATGACAGCTAAAATTTGTTAAGTGCTTTCCCTAATATGTGCCATTGTGCTAAAAATAATCTCATTAAATTTTTCTAACAACCCTATGATGAAGGCAAACTTATTCTGCCCATTTTATAGATGAGAGAAATAAAGTACATATAGAAAATAAAATGGGCTTCAAAGATCTAAGTGAAAGATAATATTTATATGACAGTAGAGCCCAAAGTAATGGTCACCAATATGCTACATTTCTGTAGGTAGAGAAAGAATGATGGAATGGTTAAGTTTTGAGCATGTGTTGTGTTTTGTGTGTGTCTGTGCATAAAGAAATATATAAGTAAATATCTATAACAGGGAGATCCATTCACTAGGGAAGTATGCCGCTACAGGCATTGAAAGCACATGTAACAAAAGACAATAAATATCCAGCCAAACCTGTCATTTGCAGTAGTTAAGCTTGAAAACCACCTAAGTGTAAAACACTATGCTTTGTGCTCTAAAGCAGTATGATCTCATAGAAATAGAACATGAGGCACAGATGTATTTCAAATTTTCTGATGGCCATGTTAAAAGAGGAACAAGAAAAGGTGTGAATTAATTTAATAACAATATTAAACACATCAAATGATATCAATCAGTATTTCCCTTGCAGTTCCAAAGAAACAGAATACATAGAAAAATTAAATCACTGTCTCATTTGACAAAATCAAGACTGAATTCTCAATTTTAAAAGTTTTTACTTTTTATATTGATGTGCTTGCTTTGGGAAATCTACATTTATACTTCACTAGCCTGATGGTGGAGGGTTCTCATTTCTGGGATGTTTGGTTGTGTTTTATCTACAATCTATGATGAAAAAATGATGAATTTCTATTAAAGGTTTTTCCAGAACTATATTAGTATCTAATCCATTATTGTATCTTTTCTAATGATATTATTTACCCAACTAAGTTTCAAAACAAAGTGGTTTTTATTTATTATTCAAATTCAGCAAAGATGGACAGATTATCTATTATATGCCAGCTATAGAAATAATTACAAAATAGTTCTTTTATAGAACTATTTTTATAGAACTATAGGTAGAGCTAACAGTCAAGACTAAAGGTAGACAAATATATGTGTATAAAAATATGTTAGGAGTGATTTGTGTCTATGATTTTATGCACAGATATACTATGTGGGCACTTCCTCCCTCCTCAATCTTTACTTATTTCAAACCTACTAGACAAGAGAACAAGATACTGTTACTTAGAGGGTAGAGAGAATAGTAGCCATCACCTAAGAATCATTCATTTCTTCTTTTCAAGATTTGTTGAATGAGAAATTGTCAAATATTTAGAATCTTTAGTAAACTTCTTTGGGGGTTGTTTTCAGTTTTAAAATATTTAAAACAAAGAGTGATGAAATCTAAGGGTCAAATAGTATTTTATTACCAACTTTTAAACTTGTTGCTCAAGGTGAATATTAGAACTTTATAAAAATAAATTAAATATTGGCTATTTTTGCTAGCCATCCTCAAGCACCGTTTCTATTTGGAGAGAATACTTCATTGTGTTGGGGTTGGAAGTCAAATGGAATATTTCTTTCCTATACTGTTGGGCAGCCAGGGTTTGGAGGTAAGATCTAGGCTTCAACAGCATAGAGTCCAATGGCTCTATAGAAGGTACCTAGTGGTGATGGCTCTAATGGCAGCAACCTAGCCAGAGAGTGTCTGATGCAACCTTGGTGTTTTTCTAACCTGCCATGTCTCTCTTGCTTCTTGTCATTTCCTGAGTCTGATTCTCCAGCATTTCTGTTGATTGTATGAACTACTAATAATCTGCCAATTAATTATATTTTAGATTCAATCAGCCAAAGTCAGTTTTAGGCATTGTATTAGTCATCTTTCAATTGCTGTGATGGATACTTGAAAAACAACCTAGAGAAAGAAAAGTTCATTTTGGCTCATAGTCTTAATCCTTGGTTAACTGGCTCCAAAGCAGAAACAATATGCAGGGGATGTGGCAGAGGAAAGCTTATGGAAGCTGAGAGGCAGAGAGAGGGAGAAGAATTGGCCAGGAACAACATTTAGTCCCAATATCACCTCCCCAGTGACCAACTTTCTCCAGCCATGCCTCACCTACCTGCAGTTTCACCTCCCAGTAGCCCATTTATCTATCAATGGGTTAATCCACTGCTGAGCTAAGAGCTCTCATGATCCAATTGCTTTCCTAAAGCTTCACCTCTGAACATTGCTGCACTGGGGACCAAGCCTTTAATGTGAGTATTTGAGAAACATTTCATACCTGAACCATAACAGGCATTTACAACCAAGTTTCTGACTTGTGTAGCAATTGGTACCAGGATCACTGGCCTTTAAGCTCAGGGAGATACAAATCTTATCCCTAGTTAAACTGGGATTGAAGGCAGCAAAAAATCCTAGTACCTAGTGAATGTCTTATATCCTATGGCACACAATGGCAAAACAATTAATTCCCAGCAGTGATTGTTGTTAATGAGATTTACATTAATGACAAATCTTTGAGGTAATCATCGACATAATACGAGAACAAAATTAAGGTTATACAACTTCAAGGAAGAGTGATTTTTTTTCCTAACGGAACCATGTAAAGATAAAGAACAGATGAAGCTGGGCACGGTGGCACAGCCTGTAATCCCAGCACTTAGGGAGGCTGAGACAGGAGAATCCCGAGTTCGAAGCCAGCCTCAGCAACGGCGAGGCACTAAGCAACTCAGTGAGACCTTGTCTCTACATAAAACCCAAAAATAGGGCTGGGGATGTGGCTCAGGGGTCGAGTGCCCCTGAGTTCAATCTCTGGTACCAAAAAAAAAAAAAAAAGACCAGATGAAATTTCAAAATTCTTGGCTGAAGACATGAACTAGAGGGACTTTTTATCATTATATTAAAATAGTTCATTTTCCATTGTAATCACAGTGTTGAAAATCAAATGTAAAATTTGTAAATTTGCATTGTTAGATATGTTCAAATTTGCAAAAATGACAGGTTTTTGATATGAAGTGGATTTTCACTAAGAAGGAATAGAAGAATTCAAATGGCGTATATGGGATGATATCAGAAGATTCAAAGACCTCAGCATACCCTCAGCCCTAACTCTCATTGACCTTCCTTGCCAGTTGTAGCTAATCCAAATTCCATGTCTGATAAGGCTTTGAAGATGATGACGTCAATTTTTGGAAAAAATTTCCTCTCAAGGGAAGGCAATTCTTCTGACGTCTTGCCTGCATCTCATCTCCATGTCTGCAAACTTATTACTAGATTTAAGGAATAGCATGTAGATAGAAGCCAGATTTGAAATTAAGCCTAAGAAGAGAAGAGCTCACCTCAAACCAGTTGGAAAAACTGGGAAATTCTTTTTTCAAAAATGTTGGAGGATGTGTATAGTGAAATGGTCTAAGGTACCAGTAAAGGAAGAATACTACATCAGGTTGAATTTAACAGTCAATTCAACCAGTGTTTTCTTGACTGGATGGTGAAAATCAGGATTAAAATGTGACCTATGCTAAACTGGTAAAAGTAGGGTATAGGGAATCAGATGATAAATCAAATTGTGATTCATTCCCTCTTCATGAGAGGATCACTGATACCTTAGCTATATTCTGTGGTTGTTTATCTTATTGCTTATGGCAAATCACTGGGAAAAAAAAAAAAAAACAAGAAAATTGGGAGTTGTGTGACTTGCTGTGATTAGTCTTTGTTATGGTTTAGATCTGGAATGTTCCCCAAAGTCTCATGTGTTGAAGGTTTGGTCACAAATGCAGCAATGTTCAGAGGTGAAGTTTTGTGAGGCAATCATGTCATGAGGGCTCTACTTCATCTATGGATGGGGTCATAATCTGATGGCATCATTGGGAAGTGTTGGAAATTGTAGGAACTGGGCCTCGTTGGAGGAAGTAGATTATTAAGAGCATATCCTGGAAGTATATATCTTGTCCCCAGCCTCTTTTTCTTTTCCTCCTTCTCCTTCTCCTTTTCCTTCTTCTTCTCTTTCTCTACTTCCTGGCCACCATGAGGTGAGCAGCTCTGGTCAACCATGCTGTTTCCACCATGATGTTCTATTTCACCATAGGTGCTTAGCAATGAAGCCAGCTGACTGTGAACTGAAACCTCTCAAACCACAAGCCCAAAGAAATCTTTCCTTCTTTAAGTTGATTCTCTCAGGTATTTTGTTAAAGCAACTGAAATCTGAATAACACAGTTTTGGTCATCAAGAAAGGATAAAATTTATCCTAGACTCTAGAATTTGGGAAAGGTATGGATGGAAGTCAAATGATCTCTTTGAGGCCCTTCTCATAACATACTACTATGTCTCCAGTAAAAGTTGAGTGAAGCCTTACACAAGCTCATATATTACAGGTAACAGAGAGTTAAGCTCTCATAGGAATACAGAGGTGTGTTTCCAAGAGGATGAGAAAATTCAACCAGTTCCACCAGATTAAGACAATTTGATATCCTGGGCTTGGAACAATTTATTAATCTGTCAAGACTATGGATTGTCTACATTTTGAGAGGAAAAAGTGTATTCTAGATTATAAAAAGGATATTTAAATCAAGTAAGTAGTAAATTTCTTTGAAAGAAAGGTATGCATGGTAGGAAGGGAACACATAGGTGAGAGGCAAACCAAGAAGTAGATATTTGTTAATTTTTCTTGTTAAGTTTTCATATTAAGTTGATTTCCTAACAATTATTTATATTTGGCCGAATACCCAATGCGTGGGACATAGTAGAAAGCAGAGCTCCTTTTCCCACTAAGAAGGCCTTATGGAGATAAATTCTTTCTTTCTTTACTTCTTGGCAAGGAGGGCACTGGCATGTGATCAATGCTTGGTGGCTCCCCTGGGTACAATGTATTTTGAGGAAGTGACCCAGGGATGTACAATGGTTGCCTCACTGACGTCCTCTGTGTGCCAAGGATAGATGGACTCTTTCCAAGCTCTATCTACAGAGAATAAAACTCTGGTTCCCTAAGAGGTATGGAGAGGGTAGTAATTGTCTGTGTGAGATCAGGACAATTTCTTTTCTGCATAAATTGCCATTCTTCTTCTCAACCCTGAGCTTCATGCCATTTTCTTTCTACTGAATCTAGTAACTACCAGCCTCTTGGGATTTCTGCAGGATGAATCAACTTTATTTTGGGGGATATCCCATAATGCAAATTATTGCATGTAGGATTATAGCTCTTACTCAGCTACCTCAGTAATTACTTCTATACTTTTCATTTTCCAAAGCTTGGTTGAAATGTTCCATCCACTGAGATCTCCTATATGCTTTGCCTTTTTGACTTGATGCAATTTAAATTTATTTAATGCAATTTTGGAAGAACTTCAGGAGGTATAGGAAATAAATACCCCTTGTCAATGCCACACTTTACTTTATAGTTCTCACAGATCATTTATTTTCAATGCTTAGGAAGAACAGGGCAGGATGCTTAGGTTGTCAATATGTATCTAGGAGTTGACAATATCACTATGCTCTCAAATGAAGGACCACATCATTACTTAAATGGTTTCATTGTTAATAATCATATAGCAAATCCCTGCCTCCTTTTTTTTCTTTTGGTGCAAAGATGTCAGCATCAACAGGACTACTTTTGCATTGAAGTTTGATTGACTACCATTAACATCTGTCCCAATTTTGATTTATAATTTAGACAATGTTCTAAGAAAATCCAGTATAGAGATATGCCAAAAGTTTCATAGGAAAAATTATCTAATTGGGTTTTTATGTTTTCTGTAACCTATTCAGTTAAAATACTTTTGCAGACACTTTTTCCCTAATAAAATTAAAAGAACTTAATGTTCTTGCATATGGTTCAAGTTGAAGGTTTATGTGCTAAACCTTTATCTCCACCCTATCTAAAAATCAAAGAACCTCAAAAGTTGTACAGGACCTGCAATTCAGATATTCTCATGTTAAGATTAGGACTTGTTTGTTTCCAAATACCACTACCCTGGTTGAGTCTGTGGCCTTTCCATGGCCTGGACTATTTCCTTTTGGGGATTCTGCCCAAGACTCTGATCTTTCTATAGTTGGCCTATGAGATTTGAAAGGGAAACAGCTTTAGTAAAACATAGAGACGGTGCCTGTAGTCAAGGGATACGACCTCAGGCAGCAAGAAGGGGAGAAAAAAAGACCATGTCAGATTCTATTTCCAAGAAAAGCTGTTTGCTGTTTTGATAACAGTAATGTCCCTTTAGTTCAAAGTTACCAGCTATCAAAACAAGTTACAGTCCATAGCAGACTAACACTCCTTTCCATTACAGGGAAGCAGATCATAGTGCAATTGAGTCCAAATAAAAATATATTTATAGAGAAAACTAGGCCCATGAAGAGCAAGCAGAAATCAGCAAAAAATCTAAGCTTCTTAAATGTTCAGAGGGAAAAAATCTTACCATCTACTCTGTATATTCCTAGTACTAAGTAATCATTGGAAAAATTGTATTAGAAGGAAATGAAATTCTAAGATAATGATATACCAAAGAGACAGGGCAACAGAAAGGAATAATCTATCAAAGCTAAATACAGGATTGCTCCATCACATGTGTTAATGGTTCAGCAAAGCTGCTCTGCTCTGCACTTGGTATGAGGTTTGAGCAGGAAGTATTATTGTCTGGCATCAGAGCCAGGGCAGGATCCAGCCTGAACCTCTAAGTTATTTCACAAGGAAATATGAAATTGCAGAACAATGTGGGTGGGCAATAGACTTGACCTGACTCTCATTTATTAGATAAACAGAGACTTGAGTACTTTTACTTCTGAGAGCGTTAGCAGTGGCATTGTCAAGCTATAGCATTTGAGTGAGATGGGATTTGATCCCATCATGAATCTTTAATCTACATTGCATGAGCAAGCCCCTCCAAGTCACCTCTCATCAATTTATAATCTAAGTAATTTAAGTAAAATCAAGTATTCTTGCTTTGCCATGTAGATTCAATACAAATCCTTTAGTTTCTACTTCCAAAACACTTTTCACCACTAAGTTATTACTATAGAGAAATTCAGGAGCTACCACCCCACTAAGTTTTAGTCCAGTTCCTGGGATTATATGAAATGTTGGTTCTTGCTGAAGCCAGGGGATGAGAGGCCTCCTTGCTCTGCAGGACTCTTATATCCTTGTTACGTTTGCTGGCAGCTGTAGCAGGTAAAGCAAACCATATTGTTTGTGTAGCATAAAAGATGACTTCTTAAAGATGTGCAGACAGCAAAATCCATGCTTAAGCAATTGTAAAAACAAGAAAAACCTGAAAACAATTAGTAATCTATTTATACATGTAAAAGTGGAAAATGATTTTTTAGTGTATGGATTGGACAGCTCTCTGAAAATTTTTCGTCACAAGCTTCTTGGCAGGGAGGGGCATATCCTGGTTCTAGGCAGAAAGTCATAAGGGAAGAATTTACGAATATAGAAAGTGGATGTGTGTGGGTGAGGCATTCCCATTTTAAGTCAAGAGCACTTTTCTGAATGTATTAGATGGAATCTAACAGAAAGAGCAACACACAACTTTCTCATCACAACACACTTTGGTTGCATTTTCTCATTATGGTATGTGTCATTGTAGCTAGTGAAAATTCAATATTTATAAACTAACTATGCTCTAAGCCTATGAATTTCCAGTCACTGTTTGAATCAGAGAATTTGTGGATTAAAATTTGCTCCTATGTAGATATTTTATTTTTCATTTTAAAGCTCTTATCATCTGATTAAAATATGTGGAAAGCATTCTACTGGGCATTGTATGTTAAACAGAGTCATGGTATTTGAGGTTAGATAGAATCTTCAAATCCATTGAGTCTAACTGCCCCATCTGCCCTGGAGAGGCTTGGAGTCTTTTTCAGAATATACATGCAGATGCAGCGATAGCCACTGTTATAAATAAAGCATCTGAAAAGAATAAAACATGTTCAAGCAATTAGGATAGTGTTGACGTGGTAGAGTCTGAAAAGTTTGAAGAAAGTTATATGCTTAGACAGGGTAGTTATAGAAAATGTTATTACTTTAGATACTATTGCAACTAGTTGCCCAACTTTGTATCCTCATGGTATGTAATTATTTTTTGTCTCTGTGTTTTGTCTCTTTGTTTGTTTGTTTTAACTGCAACTGGGGCTATTAGACTACATTTTCATGAACTTTTACTTAGCTGATCAAAATCTCTGGCCAGATACAACTGGAGTGTTTGGGTATGAACCATTTGGTATATGAACCATTGTCTACTTATTAAGCCTTGTCTGCAATTTCAGTATTAAACCAGTGGGTGGACATTGCTGTTTATAGAAGATAGAAGTTGGCCTGAAATACATCAGGGGTAGAGTGGAAAATTGTGTGTGTGTGTGTGTGTGTGTGTGTGTGTGTGTGTGTGTTTGTACCAAGCAATCCATTATTTGAGATAATGTGAAAGAATTTAACTGGTGACAATGATGAATTAACTAAGGAGAAGTTTCTATACAGATTTGAAAAGAGCTAGGAGGACTCAGGAGCCTCCTTTAATGTTCTTGAATGTGGACATGTTCATGATGCAAACAGCAAAGAGAATGTCCCTTGGGATATGAGATGAAAGTACTTTGTGTAGGTTCCAAATGGAAATGGAAAGCCCCTCAAAAGTGAAAATAAGAGGGAGACCTAGGAAAGTTCTTCAACAGAGAGATTTTTACCTCTCGGTCCATGGATCGTTTCACTCCAGGGGACATGTTCCACCATAAATTTTATGAAGAGACCCCATGATCTGGCACCATGAGTTGGCATTCAGCTGATCCCACTCACAGGATCTCAGTCTTCCCTGCCAAGGGAGTCATCATCTGTATGGGAAAACCTTTGCAAAATTTTCCCTTAATCTTACAAGAATGACTAATTTTAGATGTGTCACAAGGAAGTGTTTTGATCCAAACATAGTTCCTAGAAATAGTGGGGCATTCCAGTCCAACAGATGAAAACCTTCCTCACAAGAACCAAACCAGCATGTTCTGGCAACATGTCAATGAGCCCAAACTGCCTGCTTTCCAGAGGACTGGAAAGAGATAGGCTTCTCAAAGAGTGGATAACTCCCAGATCTCTGTGTGGATTGTCTTGGTGGTGGAATATTTACAGCACAATTTCAATCCCAAGAGGTCTCTTCCCATCACTCTTGGACTCCCCTTTTCTACAGCTTTCACTTGTTAAGTAAAAGCACATTTTATCACTCATCTTAACAGAGTTTAGTTGAACATTTAGATGAATTATGTAATTGTGACAACATAAAATGCAATTTTTGGATTATACAATCATATATATACAATGTATTGGTGAATTTTTTAAAAATTAAAATTTAAAAATTTACATTTAAATTTAAAAAGTGCATGGCATATTGGGAAGTTCATTGATCTAAAGATGGAAGACTGAGTCTTTATGTCTTTCCTAATGACTAATTTGGGTTAGCAGCTTCATATTTCTGTTCATTCATCTTTAAAATGAGAGAAGCAGCCAAATTAATTAACAAATACTTCCCAGGCTTACAATCCTTTGGCTCTGAATATAACATGTTCCTTTCCTCCTTGCCAAAAATCATCAGCAATATAAGGTATTGTTTGCTAAGTGCCAAATGAGCACATTTGATTAAGGGAGAGCAATCCATTCTAGCTAACATAGAAAGAGATATTCATGGACATTATATAATCCGAACTTGCATTTGAAAAGTGGCCAGGATTGTACTGGGTAACTTGCAAAGTACCCAAGGAATTTGGGTGTGGATATATTAATGTATGGAGGTATGTTGAGACATCAGGAAGTAGACCAAATGGTATCATGAAGAACTCCTCTAGGAAAGGCTAATATAGAGTTTAGAGACCAATTATGGAAGGTTGTTAGTGCTTGAATGTATATCATTTGCCTCAAATAAAGACAACACACAATCTGTTCTTTTGTGTGTTTGGAGTTGAGTGAATGGGGCAGTTACATGGGAAAAAAGTTTTAGAAAAGAAAAATTGTTATTTTCTCATCTATAATTTTGTTTTCTTCTAAAAGCATGGAGAAATAAAGATTGATTCATTTTTTTGTTTGTTTGTTTGTACTGGGGATTGAACTCAGGGGCACTAGACCCCTGAGCCACATCCCCAGCCCTATTTTGTATTTTATTTAGAGACAGGGTCTCACTGAGTTGCTTAGTGTCTTGCTATAGCTGAGGCTGGCTTTGAACTAACTCGTGATCCTCCTGATTCAGCCTCCCAAGCCACTAGGATTACAGACATGTGCCAACATGCCCGGCAAGATTTGATTAGCTTTATTCCATGTCACAATACAACATTGAGGCAAGATGTCTGGGATCTCTCAGACATCTACATGAGCTAAAATTTCCTTGTTTTATTGCTTAACTAGTTTATCTGAATAATTAAATATGAATCTTGGAATCTATTCCTGTGTCACACAATGTTTAAAAGTTATTCCTTAAGTATTTCATATGTGCTGTGTATAAGGGCTCAGTTGAGCTCTTTGAATAAGAAAGATGTAACTTTCACTTTCTAGAACCTATACTTTCTATGCATTTACTTCTTTGGCTGAGTGTTTTTTCATAATGTATTTTTATATGGGTTTTGTGTATTTTCTTGGTAATAGTGAATAAAAATCTCTGGAGTGCACAAACACATAGTTTAAGTTATCAGAAATTCTTATTTCCCTGAGAAAAACGTTTGTAGCCAACACCATTCCATTATCACTCGTTACCAAGTCCTCTACGTTCATAAAGATGAATTCCAAGTATGTCACATTAAGTAGAGGTTTGTGAACTTAAACCATTTTGTTTGTTTGCATTAGTCTTCCCAGATTATACAGATCTGAACTTTAGAAAATCCTGTGGTGTCTGTGGGGCAAAGGAGAAGGGAATGAGCAGTCATGATGAAGGAAAGAGCCAGCTGGGTTTAGGAAACTCAATGAAGAAGATGAGGATGGATCCACCAGATTCATTGTAATTTCCAGACATGTAATTTATCTTGAGAAAAGGTGAAAGTTTTTTTATAAGTCCCTTTGTGCTATTATTTCTGTTGTAAGCTTCTCTGTAATTTTTATTTTAAACTGATTTCAATTTTATAAAATGTAAGGCAACTTGAAGATTCTGCAGTAGATAGGGTTGCTCTTAGGGATGATCTGAGAACCACGGTTTTCAGTAGACAATAAAAGAAGTGTTAAGCTTTTGAGATTTAGAGATTTTTAACATTTTCAGGTACTGAAAACATAGTATACAATTTAGTATAATGTTTATTTTTGGGTAGTGTGGTGGAAAACTTTTTTGTACCAAAAGTCCCTGGATTATATAAACGCTAACAATTCCAGGCCTAGAAATTATTGTGAAGTTTTTCCTAGTGGAGGCTTGTCTGTGTTTTCAAGGATACTTTCGAAGACTCTTTAGTAGTTCATACATAATTCTGGGAGATGATCCAGTATATCTTTGTAATCAGTCATTTCAAACAGGCTTCCTTTACTTACTAGATTTGCTGACTTATTTTGATCATCAGGGAACTCTGTAAATCATACATTGAATTACCAATATTATCAGATAAGATTGAGCGGGGTCAATATTATTAGTGCTGGTGGCTCCTTCACATGTGGGCAAGCTATGTCTCATGTTCTGACTTAAACCATCCCAAGCTCTATGTTGCCCATGGACTGCTAGTTATTCCAATGGTATATGTCTTTAGGGTTCAGTGGTGATTCTTCTTTTTTTTAGTACCAGGGATTGAACTCAGGGGTGCTTAACCACTGAGCCACATCCCCAACCCTTTTTAGTATTTTTTCTTAGAGACGAGATCTCTCTGAGTTGCTAAGTGCCTCCCTAATCTGAGGCTGGCTTTGAACTCGTGATCCTCCTGTGTCAACCTCCCAAGTTGCTGGGATTATAAAGGTGCACCACTGCTCCCTGCTTCAATGGTGATTCCTATTCATGATATTTTCTCCTTTCTCATCTTAATAAAAACCTATCACCCTTGTTTACTGTGTATTGTTAAATATCTAAGTGCATTGGCAAACTGAAGAAACAACACATACACAGCCTCCTCTGGAAAGTTTTTCTGGCCCACATGGTGGGTTAGATTCCTCATGTCACAGTCTTTCTTTGTTCTTTGTGCACCTGCATGACACTTTTTCCATGCATAATAATGTACATTTTACCTCTTTTATTGGATAATAAAAAGGAAGGGGCACTACATTGTTTATTGTTAGATACGCATGTCCTAACATAATGTCTGGTACATGTTGGAGGATCTCAATCATTGTACTGAATGAATGAGTAGAATTTCAGTTAAATTTTATATAGTAGTAGGCACTTGCTAAATGTTTTGTTGAAAAACGTCTCAACTTGGTATATAAGACATTTTCTCAAGGAGGATTTTGAGAAACAGTAATGGAAATTTTAGTCATGGTGACAGCTTTGTGGGGAAAATAATGCCTGCTCAGCATTTACATACAACCATTCCTAGTTTCCAATAATAATACAGGCTTTTCCTCCCAAATGTGGTATTGGGTCAGTAAGAGCTCGCAAGACTTAGTTTTTTCCAGACCACGTTAATTTCCCCTCACATCTGTACATCGCTAACCAAATGGGGTAATGGCTGGATTTTATAGGAAATTAAAAGAGTAAAATTAATCTCCTTTTTGCTCCTTAAGATTTAGAATGCCTTAGGTTAAATTAAAGTGGAAATTATAACTGCAGATATGAGCTGGTTTGGGTGTAGAACAACCCTGTGATGGAAATTGGCTGCACTCCTGAAGATGCCTCGTAAGACGGCACTGAACACATTGCAGAATGCTTGTAGCAGATAGGAACTTCCCCAGAGCCTGTCTCAGCCTCACCATCCCCCATATTGGCAGGTGCTCCACTTTCAGAGGCAGGAGATGGTAGCATTTAAGGAGCAAACTGAAACCAGATCACATGAACTCAAAGGCCACACCTAACACTTGACATGTGAATTTTTCTGGGAAAGTTGTCTAATTGCTCTGTGTCTCATTCTTTACCTCTAAAACATGAATCGTGGTAGTACCCACCATAGAGGGTTATTTGAAGATCCAATTAGTTAATGCATGTGAAGTATGTAGGAGAATCTGCCAGAGTAAATGTTCAGTAAGTACTATTTTTATTATGACTAGCATGGAGCATGGAACTTGAACAGTGGTGAAGGCAGACACTAAGCAAATTAAGCAAGCTTTCTTCCAAATGCTCATCATTTTGTTTGAAGAAACTAAAAATGGGAAAGAACTCAGGTTAATCTGCATTTCTCAACTATTTGTATGAGATAATAGTATTTGGAATGTGTAATGCATTTTATAATCATTAAAGCAGTCTGACATCCTATTTACTTTTATTGTCTTGAGTAGACAGGAAAATATTGATATGCCTCCCCAGTAGATGAAGGAATTAAAGGGAGAAGGTAAGTGATTTGACCAATATAATATGGTCCATGACCAGTGAGTAGAGGAATAGAATTCAGTTCTGACATGTGGTCCAGGACTTGTGTATCTCTACTTACTGTTCACAGGTTCTCCTGAGATTCAAAGCTCTTAATTTTTTCCCTTTATTCTCTTGTAAGTTTGCTCATTCAAATGTGCTTAAGTGCATTTGTTGGGCAGATAGAACTATTAAATGATATAATATTCTGTATACCATTTATTCTTCTGTCCATATTTAACAAATAATTACTGAGTTTTAGGCAGTTAGAATATAGCGATGAACAAGACCTAATTCTTGACCTCAAAGAACTCATGCTATGGTAGGGAATGCAGAAAGGTAAAGGATTAAAATATAGTATGATGTATATTGATAGTATAGGGATACTCATATGCTAAGAGTGTTTAGTATATGAACACTAACTCAACTCAGAGAGCGAATAGTTAAGGAAAGACATCTGGGCTGAGGTCACATGGAATTTAGAAATTAGCCAATATTCACATTAAAGAGCTCAAATGAATCAACACATTTTATGTCAGGTACTATTCTAAATACTTGTGAATGTGTTAATAATAACTATTGAGGTGACGTTGTAACTTTGAATAAAAAATTTAAAAATGTATCTTGAATTTGTTTGCTTTTCATTTTCAGTGCATCATTTTTTTCTAAAAGAGTTTGTAGCCTCCTGTTATAATTTGAATCTTGAATGTTCTCTAACGGCCTATGCAGTAAAGAATTATTTCCCAGCTTGATGTGCTGGGGAAATGGTACCTAGTGGGCTTAAGGTTTTAGGTCATGGGGCATGCCCTTGAATGGGATAAAGGGAGTTTCCTCCACCATGCATTCCAGCCACAATGTGCTACCTTGCCATAGACCCAACAGCAAACGGTCTATTTTAGTCAGCTTTTTTTTTGTATTTCTGACCAAAAGATCTGACAAGAACAATCAGAGGAGAAAAATTTTATTTTGACTCATGGATTCAGAGATTCATCCATGTTCAGCCAACTTACAGCTCTGGGCCTGAGCCCATCATGGGAGAAGGCCCTAGTAGAGGAAAGCTGCTCCTCTATGACAGGGTAAGGAAGGAGAGAGAGAGAGAGAGCTGTGCTCACCAAGGACAAAATATAAACCCCAAAGCCATGCCCCAATGACCTGCCTCTTTCAGCCACACCCTACCTACCTATAGTTAACACCCAGTTAATCCATATCAGTGGATTAATGCACTGAGTAGGTTAAAGCTTTCATAATGAAATCATTTAATCTTTTAAAATTCTTGCATTGTCCCATGCAAAGTTTTTGGGGACATCACACATCTAAACCATAACAAGGAACAAGCAATTATGAATTGAAACCTCTGTAACCATGAGGCAGCATAAACCTTTCCTATTTTTTTTTTTTTTTTTTTGATACTGGGGATTGAACTCAGGGACACTTGACAACTGAGCCATATCCCCAGCCCTATTTTGTGTTTTATGTAGAGACAGGATCTCACTGAGTTGCTTAGTGCCTTGCTGTTGCTGAGGCTGGCTTTGAACTCGCGATTCTCCTGTCTCAGCCTCCCTAAGTGCTGGGTTCTCTCCTATTTTTAAATTGATTATCTTAGGTATTTTGTTACAGTAATGAAAAGCTGACTAACGTACATTTCAACTGCCTAGCTTCTTCCTAGCTTATCCCAGCAGGAGCTATTTCCCACACAGCAACAAGATTTTACTTTAAAAAAAAAATATATATATATATATATATATATTTTAGTTGTGGATGGACACAATACCTTTATTTATTTATT